>CM040128.1:186319714-186581943 GCA_022559845.1 Amorphophallus konjac | reverse complement strand
ATTCGGCGTGCCCGATCGAATTGTCTCCGACAACGGAAGCCACTTCCGAAACCAAAAGGTCTACAAATTGGCCGATAAATTCAAGATTGATTGGAGGACGTCCACTCCGTATAATCCGCAGGCAAACGGGTTAGCGGAAGCCTTCAACAAGACACTATGCACACTTCTTGCCAAGACGGTCAGCTCAAGCAAGAAGGATTGTGAAGACAGGATGTATGAAGCGCTATGGGCGTATCGCACTGTGTACAAGACCCCGACAGGTTGTTCACCATTCTCCTTGGTGTATGGCTCAGAAGCGGTCGTGCCGATAGAGCTGGAGGTACCCTCACTACGGGTGGCGATCCAGCACGAATTAGTCAAAGATGGCCAAGCCAATATAGAAAGAAGACTGGAGGAGCTCTCCGATCTGGAAGGGCGGCGGCTCAGAGCCCAGCAGAACATACAGGTCTACCAGGCCCGCATGACCCGGGCCTTTGACAAACTCATCAAAGAACGTGAATTCAAGAAGGGAGACCTAGTCATGGTCAAGCGAAGAGAAGTCATGGCAGCCAATCCCAAAGGCAAATTGAATGAAAACTGGACAGGACCTTATGTGGTCCAAAAAGTCTATGAAGGCGGTGCTTATGTCATCGTCAACCACCGGGGGGAAATTCAATTCCCACCACTCAATGGGAAACACTTGAAACTATACCATGCGCCGCTTCCCCAGCTCGGTGATCAACTGAAACCAATACCCCACAATGAAGAGGATTCCGTCATGGAGCTTTTTACATAAAGCACCCGAAAACCTAACTCGGCACCCGTGGCCCTCCGAGGCCTCAACCGAGTAACATGGCTTAGACCTTCCGCCTAAGCCAGATAAACCTGATTCCATTGCTTTGATATGAACCCAATGTCAACGATACTATCATACCTTTGTGATCCGGTCCCACCGTGATCATCAAAAAAAAAAGAAAAAAGAAAAAAAAAGAAAAGAAAAGAAAGAAAAAAAAGGAAAAAAGAGAAAAAGAAAGAGGAAAAAAAAGAAGAAGAAAAAGAAAAAAAAATAAGAAAGAAGTTGTTCCTTAGTGTTCCTTAGGCGGCACCCTCGCCGAAAGCTCCGGTTTAGACCTTTCGTCTGGGTCGGAAGAAAACTGAAATCCTTGCGTTGATGCAATCCCAGCATTGACGAATCCACTCTACTCGGCATCCTCACTGAAGGCTCCGGTTTAGACCTTTCGTCTGGGTCGGAAGAAAACTGAAATCCTTGCGTTGATGCAATCCCAGCATTGACGAATCCACTCTACTCGGCATCCTCGCCGAAAGCTCCGATTTAGACCTTTCATCTGGGTCGGAAGAAAACCAAAATCCTTGCGTTGATGCAATCCCAGTATTGACGAATCCACTTTACGCGGCACCCTCGCCGAAAGCTCCGATTTAGACCTTTCGTCTGGGTCGGAAGAAAACCAAAATCCTTGCGTTGATGCAATCCCAGCATTGACGAATCCACTTTACTCGGCACCCTCGCCGAAAGCTCTGATTTAGACCTTTCGTCTGGGTCGGAAGAAAACCAAAATCCTTGCGTTGATGCAATCCCAGCATTGACGAATCCACTTTATGCGGCACCCTCGCCGAAAACTCCGATTTAGACCTTTCGTCTGGGTCGGAAGAAAACTGAAATCCTTGCGTTGATGTAATCCCAGCATTGACAAATCCACTTTATGCGGCACCCTCGCCGAAAACTCCGATTTAGACCTTTCATCTGGGTCGGAAGAAAACTGAAATCCTTGCGTTGATGTAATCCCGGCATTAACGAATCCACTTTATGCGGCACCCTCGCCGAAAGCTCCGATTTAGACCTTTCGTCTGGGTCGGAAGAAGATTGAAATCCTTGCGTTGATGCAATCCCAGTGTCAACGAACCACCTTTGACGGCGCCTAAGGCCTTTCTGGGGCCTCAGCCGTGCGATCCGATCTTGACTTTGCGCCCAAGTCAGAGAAACTTGAACCCCTCCTTCTTGCTTCGGCACTCTGCCACGCCAACGACCAAACCTCCACTCAGATATGCCAGTCCGTGTGCATGTGCGGTGAAGCGATCCCCTCATCCCTTCGCTGAAGGAGTGAGCGCTTTCCCGTGAATTCGCACCGGACTAGCATCCCACTGGCTCGGAAGAACAGACGTCCTGTCGAAGAACTCTACACTCGCGATCCCCGCGCACTCATCCCACGCTTGCGCCACCCGCGAGTGGGGGGCATTTGTGGACGTCAAAAAATGTCGATGATGATCATACGGCATGCACGTCTCGACACTCGAGAGCAAACCGAAGATGAAAATGCCAAATAAACCTCATGCCTCGCCCGATCAGGATGAGGACTCGCTTGGTGGTCCGCTAGCCGATGAGGGAGCCCCCCGGGCGGAAGATATGGCCACAACTCTACAGCCGGCCGTGCCGAGAGCTGAATCAAAGAAGAGTCGGGGACTCCGACACAGCCCGACGTGCACCGAAAGTCACGCAGAGTCTGGGACCGGGCCCCAAAGGCTGCGAATGGAACATGGTAGAGGTGATACATAGCAACCGAAACCTTCCGGGAATGTCGACATTCACGTAAAATGGCCGCGACTTCAAGAAGAATCCGTTTAGAGCTTAAAACGGCACGAGGGGGCTTTAAAACGGCGCGCCTTAAAACGGCGCGCCCCCCCTTTAAAACGGCGCGCCCCCCTTTGGATGTGGCGCCGTTTTAACCCCTTTTCTTTTCATTGGCTACACGGCGCGCCCCGAAGCCCCCCTTTGATGCTTAAAACGGCGCCCCTTTGAATATGGCGCCGTTTTAACCTCTTAACCCCTTTCTCTGAAGCGCTTCCTGGCGAGCAGCCAACCCATCCCGTCGTCATTACGGTCCCCTGTTTCCTGCGAACAGCACGTCGACGAACTGCTTAAAATGGCAAAAGGTATGCTTCGATCCGTTGGGCATCCAAGCATGTTCTTCAAATGGAAATTCTCGAGCCCTGCACCGTCGAACGCCCACTTCGTCCGTCGGCCGCCCATGCTCCTGCAAATGATGAAAGCCGCGTGTCTTGCGGTGGGTATGCCAGCAGAGGAGGAGGCCATGCCTCTGCCCCTCTCTCGATCACACTGTAGCCGCGGCGGAGGTGACGTCCACGACAACGGCACTCGACACGGCGACACGGCAGAGGCGTTGCCGGCGAAGCAAGATGGAAAGAAGAGGAAATAAAGAGAAATAAGGGGGGGGCCTCTCCCTTCGACAGGGCCACTGGCCCCTATAAAAAGCCCACCACGGGGAACTTTGATCGGTTGGAGAGGAGGGACGACCCTTGGAAGCTTTCTTCTGAGAGAAATCCCTTGAAGCCCGAAGCCAGTGTTCCTGTGAGAGTGAAGTGAAGAGAGAAGAGGGTGAAAGAAAGAAGGAGAGGTGAGGGGAAGAGAGCTCGGTTCCCCCCTTTGTCTTTGCATTTCCTTCTGCCCCTTTGATTTCCTTTTGGTGATCTTCATATGTAGACCTTTGTCTTCGTATTCCCTTTCAATGTAATCAGAGTTCGGTCTGTTGTGGAATGAAAGGAAAACTCCCCTTTGGGAGATTTTGATGCCCCAATCCCCCTCAATACTCAGCCCGTAGTGGCTCTATTTTTCTCCCTTCCGCTGTGTTCTTGTGTCGACTTCGGCTCTCACGCGGTCTTCAGCCACGCGATCACGGCAACCCTCGGGTCGTCGGAGTTCCTTTGTAGGCTGGCCCTCAGGACCTCCGGCCCCGAACGGGGGGAGTCGATACGATCGCAACAACCCATGGGTCACCAGTTTCCCTTGTAGGCTAGCCCTCGGGATCTCCGGCCCCAAATGGGGTAATTTTACTGGTGTCATTGCTTATGCACACACCGGGATGTTTCGGGGCCGCCGGAGTTCTCTCCGCATGGCGCGCCCCATTTTATGCCCCGGACCCTTCCGATCTAGGGGAGGTGCTGCCCGATTCTCGCCAGGGCCAAGAACAAGTGAACAAATAGAACACTCAAGAACGAACTGAGTTTTTAATCCAATACACAGTAAGCTCTGTGAATCAAACCCCCCGAATAAAACACTTAAACCTCCTGCTCACTCACCTTAACAAACCATCAACGATGCTTAAACCTTCATCCTATTGATCTAGGGTGTCAATTGAACAATTAATCTAACTATTGATCCTTCTGTAGGCCATAGAATCAAGAACAGAAAGCAAAACAAGTCCACAGAACGAATAAGAAAACTCAAGAGACGATGTCCCGGCGTGGCCTAATCCGGCGCGGTCACCCCTCACCGCGCCGATTTAACACCACCCTCGTAACCTCCCATCTCCCTTGAACGCTAAAACGGCGCGCCCCCCATGGGAGCCTCTCTATCCGGCGCGCCCTTCTGCCTTGCTTAACCATTAAAACGGCGCCCCTTGGCCTCCCTTAAACCGGCGCGCCCTTCAGCCCCTTGTAGTATCCTTAAAACGGTGCCCCTTAACCGGCGCGCCCCCCCCCCCTTTAATATCACCTAATCCGGAGTGCTTGAAAGAAAAGAAAATGCTTAATCAACAAAAAAAGGAATTGAAGTTAATGAACAAAACTTTAAGTTTTCCCTCCACTATAATCCAAATTTTGTTCGGGGGGCGCTGCCCCCTTGACCCCCGCGACCTGACCGGGCAGGTCGAACCCCGCGACCTGACCGCGCAGGTCGATCCACGTGCGAGGGCGCACGTTGTCGAGTTTTGGCTTTACACTTAACAACCCGCTCCCCCGGACTATGCAATGATGCCCCATAGTATCGGATGTTGACCTCAGGATCCCCGACATGGTCATGATCCGTGCACCTCTTGGGCCGATAGTTCATCAGCTTGACCCATTTCTTCCGGGATCCGATCCCGCACCCACATGAAACGCGCCGTACCTACGGTAGATATCCGAGTGTCTTTGTTGTTACCTTCGATGCTTCGAATACGGACTCTCGATCGAATATTGGATGGTCCTTAGTGACTGATATATATATATACCGGGATCTAATCCCGCACTTGCATTAAATTTGCCGCACTCGCAGCAAGTATTTGTATGGTTTTGAACACCGTTTTACATACCGATGCGGAGGGTTTAAATCATGTCAACCCAACTCGCAGGCTTTAATGAAAAATGATCTTTAGGTCATTTGACCCCTTTTCTTGGCGATTAATCAGAGGTCTTCCCCTCTCCGACGGGATGTAATTAACGTCGTGGCCTTTATGGCGCGGCGGGTCTCCAGTCCCGACCTGATATCCACAATCGTCTGATTAGTCAGATGGAGCGCACCCCGGGCTTCGGACCACTCCAGTCTCGAAGCCCGAACACATTGTCACCTAGGTGACTGGCACGCCCTTGCACTAGATAAACCGATAAACTGATAAAAAGAACACCCACGATATTTCCGAACCCCATGAATTTTAGTGCGTTCCACAAGCTGGCACGCCCGGTGGGACAGATGATCCCGAATCGATATAACCACCGATACCACGATATTCCCGTCCAATGAATTTTAGTGCGTTCCACAGTCACCTAGCTCAGTTCGCAGCCGAGCGTAAAAAAGATCGAGGCGCCGTATAGGGGATCGACAACGCCCCCCGAGGGGTCCACATCAACGTCATTTCCAGAGGGACAGCATCAGGAGGCGACAGCAGCCGAGGCAGGAAGCGTCATGCCGAGCGGGCGAGCCGAGCCATAGAGCCTCCCAAGGCCCCGCCGAGTGATCCCCAGGTCATTGTCTTCTCCGACCAAGACCTGGAAGGGCTGAACACCCCGCATGACGACACCCTCGTGATCTCGGCTACGATAAACCATTGTAACGTAGATAGGATTCTGGTTGACAATGGGAGTGCCCCTGATGTACTGTCTTATGATTGTTTCCTTAAGATGGGGGAGGATCCATCCAAACTCTGCCTGGTCTGAACCCCCCTCTGCGGGTTTAATGGCCTGGCCACCTATCCCGAGGGAGCCCTGAGCCTGCCGGTTACCCTCGGCACCCCACCCAGAACCGTTACGGTCATGGTGTACTTCATAATGATTAAGGGTATGATAGCGTACAATGCCATCTTTGGCCGAGACACCCTCAGCCGAATAAAGGCCGTACCATCAACCTATCACCAAAAAATGAAGTTCCCCACAAAAAATGGGTTGGGGGAAGTCCGAGGTAACCAAGCCACGGCCAGAAGGTGCTACAATATCTCGGTAGAGGCCACAAGGCCGGACGGGAAGGACAAGGGCCCCCGGGGAGTCGAGGATAAAACCGCAACCACCGAACTTGGTGGCGAATTACTGACGATTTTCCTAAACGATGACCCGACCCTAGGAGTAAGGATCGGTGCCGACCTACCGCCCAAGGTTCAGCAGCAATATAAGAAATTCCTTTCTGAGTACATCCGAGTTTTTGCTTGGTCCGATGATCAACTCCCTGGGATACCAGAGGAGACTGTAATGCACAGGCTCAACCTCGACTCCGCCGTGAAGCCCGTTCAGCAACGCAGAAGGAAGCATGCACTCGAAAAGCAGGCGATCATCAAGGCGCAGGTCACCAAGGGACAAGAGACTAGCCCCTTCAGACCGGTCCTGTACCCGACGTGGCTAGCCAACGTCGTCCTGGTGCCTAAAGCCTCAGGCAAATGGCGGATGTGCGTGGACTTCACCGATCTGAATAAGGCCACTCCTAAGGACTACTATCCGTTACCGAGCATCGACCAATTGGTTGACTCAACCTCGGGAAATGAGATACTCAGCTTCCTAGACGCCTATTCATGTTACCATCAGATCAGAATGGATCCAGAAGACATCGAGAAGACCGCCTTCATCACCGACTACGGCGTATACTGCTACACCCGGATGCCTTTCGGGTTGAAGAACGCTGGAGCCACGTATCAAAGGCTGGTCAATCACATGTTCGAGGAGCAACTAGGTCGGAACGTCGAAGCCTACACTGACGACATGCTCGTCAAGACCCCCAAGGCCCAAGATCACTTCACCGACCTCGCCGAAACCTTTGGCACCCTCCTGAAGTACAACATGAACCTCAATCCTGCCAAGTGCGCCTTCGGAGTGAGATCTGGGAAGTTCCTGGGTTTCTTGGTCACTCAACGCGGGATCGAGGCCAACCGCGACAAGGTCCAGGCCATCCTGGACATGCGCCCTCCCGTCAAGGACGTCCAGCGCCTAACCGGGCGTGTCGCCGCTCTCAGCCGGTTCATGTCCCGTGCGGCCGAACGATGCTTGCCCTTCTTCAAACTTTTGAGGGGGCCCCAGTTGGCATCTGCTACGTTCGCATGGGATGAGGATTGCCAGAGAGCGTTCGCCGAACTAAAGGAGTTCCTGGCCTCGCCCCCGGTGCTCTCCAAGCACGTTCCGGGCGAAGTCTTTGTTAGCGCAGCAAGAGTGATATAGAAGGGGGGGATGAATAGATCACTCCCAATTTGCAGAAACTCAGGCGGAAAATAGATTCTACTGCTAACGCACCTCCTTAACCCGTACACAGAGAAATATAGATGAGAGTGAAGAACTGATCACTTGAAGGCAAAGGGACAAGCAGATGAAGAGCACAGAAATCAATAGCAAACCACAGAGGAGGCACTCGGTTTTTAGGTGGTTCGATTGCAATCCGCAATCTACATCCACCCCTCACTCCAACTAGAGTGAGGATTCCACTAGACAAAGCTAGATCACAGCAGACTCAGTCTGCGTACACGATGCTGCCACACAGCTTGAACACCCAAGGGAAACAAATCCCTCGACCAAGCTCTGCTACCCACAGAACTTGAAACCTGTTCTAGCTCCCAGCTAGAACACAACTGGAGAATCCTCTCCCTTCCTCCACACACGGAGGGAAACTGTTAATGACAACCTGTCACTAACAACACCAGAGATCACCGATCTCTCTTCCTCTGCAACTCAGAGGGAAACTGGAGTAGTACTCCCTTCCTCCACACACCGGAGGGAAACCAATTCAAATCAGAATGGAAGAACGAAAATAAACGAAAGCAAAGTAGAAACAAAAACAATGAAGAGGAAATCGGTTCTGAAACCCAATACAACTGTAGCTTCAAATGAAGCACTTCATCAATCCACACACACTCTCTCTCTCTCGAACAAACTTCTCTCAGATATGGAACTCTCTGCTCTTTTTCTTTTCTGGATCGTGCAGACTCTCACCAATGGCTTCTGCTTTTTCTTTTCACGATCGAACTTCTACTGAAGGATGAAGCTCTATATTTATAGCAGATAAGGGCGTGTGGCTGCCAGGTTCCCGCCCATGCACTTTTGGCCAGATCATTTTGAATTTCGACCACATGGCAGCATCCTGACAGGGTTGCCATCCACGTGTCATGCGCCTGTTGTCTTGGATCACGTGTCAGGTGCCAACCTCGATTCACGTGCCCAATCATCAGCCTGAATTGCCTGCAGACAGACAGATGGAATGTATAGACTTAGTTAGTTCAGGCTATTAACAAGGATGTATATACTTCAGAAACATCAACAGAGTAAGTGTGTACATCGTGAGAGGATGTATAGACTTAATGAATAAACGCATGTATAGACTTTACCAGGGTATGCACAATGCAATGCGTTGACGCTACACTACGTGCCTATGTACTGCGTTGACACAGTGCAATGTGTCTTTGAAAGCTGTAAACAGCAAGGCATGCTGTACAGACTTCAGACAGCATGCATCAGATGACTCTGTATGGACTTGAAGACCCTTAGCCAATGTATAGACCTCTAGAGGAGACAAATGTGTAGACTTCACATTGCTCAGCCACTGTGTAGACTTCACAAAGCCTAACCAGTGTACAGACTTGTAATGAGTGTGCTGTGAGCTCTGAAGACTCAAGTTGTAATAGCAGAATGTATAGGATTATGGTCGTACAACCCAATGTGTAGACTTGTACAGAGTGGACAATTGTCAGACTTTGATGCTGAACAAAAGACCCTTGATCAACAGCCAAGGCGTCAACGCTTCCAGCGTGCAGCGTCGCCTCAGCTCCTCAAGAAAAGTGCTCACTCCCTAGGTAGGCTGACCAATGCGTCAACGCATCCAGTGTCAGCGTCGACGCAGTGAACAAGAAGGAACCGAACGACGCACCATTGCGTCTACGCAGTCAGCCAAGTGCGTCAACGCACTAAAGGCATGCTACCCATGAAGTCAGATAGGCTGTACAGACTCTGTGGATGTAAAGCAATGTAGACTTCAGACTGTATAGACTTGAACCAAGACGAGGTGAAGACTTCACGTTGTATAGACTTGCCAAATCAGTTGGGCGATGTACAGACTTGAACAGATCCAGCTGAAGGATGTATAGACTTGGAATCCACTGTACACGACTATACAGACTTTGAGGCTTAATGCAAAGGCCAGTGTACAGACTTCTAAAAACTGATGCGTTGTATAGACTTTCATGAGACGCTAAAGTCTATACAGACTAGACCAGTGAGACACTGATAGAGACGATGCAATGCGATGTGGAGACTTTAACATTAGACGCTGCATGAGACGGTAGGCTGTACAGACTTGCAAAGAGTGTAGGGTGTATAGACTTGAAAGTCTCAAGGCGAAGTGCAAACATGCTGAGTTGACGCTGCAGCCCAATGAGTTGACGCTGCAACGTATTACTTTTACGTTCAACTGATGATGTATAGACTTAATCAAATGAAGAACCTGAACAGAAGAGTCTACGCATCAGCACACTGAGTTGACGCACAGGTGTGAGAACAGAGACATGCAATGACTGAAGGGTCGACGCATCAGCACGCTGAGTTGACGCACTGGTGTGAAGAACAGAGACATGCAATGACTGAAGGGTCGACGCATCAGCACGCTGAGTTGACGCACTGGTGTGAAGACTGTGCAGACAGAGTGTAGGCAGAATTAAGGTAGAACATGTTATCTGACAGCCATTGAACTGTACTCACTCACATGATGAAACAGCATTAATCTAGAGATAGAAGATTGATTTATAGTGTGAGACATCATCAAAACCATAGGGATGCAACAATCTCCCCCTTTTTGATGATGACAACACTATGAATCAAGCAATATCAAGATTCAACAAGAAATTTATATCAGCTGCAACAAACAGATTAAATTCAAGGCATGCTCATGCAAATGAATTAAACATTCCCTACAACACACTCTCATCTCCCCCACAACTCATAAACATTTCTTCACGAAGCAACATGACTCCCCTCAAAGCTCAAGACAAAACCAATACTCACTGATATTGCAAACTTCTCACTGAAATTGCAGACATTGCAACTTCTCTCCCCCTTTGACATCAGCAAAAAGAACTACAGAATGTGTGACAGTGCTGGAAACATGAGGACTAAGGGCAATAACTTCTTAGTGCAGAAAGTCACGAGTAAGTCTTAAGAGAATAAGTGAGTTTCTAATCTCAAGAGAAGATTCTTTAGACTTCAGTACACAATAGAGAAGTAGAATGAGAGACAAGTTTATCAGCATACATAGTGGATGATTGAGAGCAGGAGTTCACAAGTATGGCCAGATATAGCTGATCATTCAACTATTCCACAAGACAGCAAGAGACTAAATCAGAGAGGTGTTCTCAAGGTATTGAAGACAAGCAATCCATTAGTTGCATAACAACAAGGAATTTTTGTTGGAGATGATTTTCAAGAAGATCAATGAGTAAGTTGGTAGTTCACTTCTTTGACATTAGGGAGACACCTTGATTAGAGGCCTGAATCCCCAGTTACTCAGAGTGAGTACCTCATTACTTCCTTCCCTTTTTTTTTATTAAGGAACAGAGTTAGTAACTATGGCTTTTGACATGAGGAAACACCTTGATTAGAGGCCAGAGTCCCCAGCTACTCACCAGCAAGCCACCATTGCTCTGTCATGACTTTTCATTCATTTTAAGCATTTGACACCTCATGACTTGGGAGAAATATTCATTTCATTGATGAAACTCCCAGTTTCTCAGTGATCAAAACAGAACATGTTTGTTCAGTTAAGCCCTTGAGTTAAAAGATAGAATGATTGAAGACAATACCAAAAAGACTTTTCTTGAATTGAGTCTTGAAGTCTAGATTTCAAGTTGATTGGGTCAGATATCAAGACATACAAGTTTTTGGCCTGAACCATAATCAATGACAATGTAGGAAGATATACTTTATGCAATTAGTCCAGATCTCTGAAAGAGTACCAAAGGAAAGATTCTAACTTGGAGATTAGAGTCACTGACTTATAGACTTAAGAGATAAGTGACACTCTACTTCTGAGAGAACCACACTAAATCAGTCATGCAAGACCAGCAAAGGTACACATCTGGACAGCCCTTTTGAATCTGTCAAAGAACTTCTCTTCTCACATCACAACTCAGCTCCCCCTAAGACATAGCATTCCTCAATGAAATATTCCAGCAAAATCTCAAGGCTTCCCCTTTATTTAGAGCATTCCTGACAGCTAACCAGTAAGCATTCTGAACTCCCCCTTAAACCAGCATGCAAGAAGGCTAAACATCAGATAGACACAACTCCCCCTCACAACAAGAACAGGCTTCATAATTAAGACAATTTGTATAAGCCTAATTCTCTTCTCAATGTGGAAAATTTTTCATTATCCAGAGGTTTTGTGAATATGTCAGCAATCTGATTATCTGTGCCTACATGAATCAGTTCAAAATTATTCTTAGACACCTCATCTCTTATAAAATGATGTCTTATCTCTATGTGTTTGGTTCGTGAATGCAAAACAGGATTTTTAGCAAGATTGATGGCACTAGTATTATCACAGTAAATAGGTGTGCACCCCAGGTCTACTTGGTAGTCCTGAAGCTGATGTTTAATCCATATGACTTGTGTTCCACAACTCCCTGCAGCCACATATTCAGCTTCTGCAGTGGAGAGGGCCACAGAATGTTGTTTCTTGGAGCCCCAAGACACTAAACACCCACCCAAGAATTCACAATGGCCACTTGTGCTTTTCCTGTCTAATTTACAGCCTGCATAGTCAGCATCTGTGTATGCTACTAGGTTAAGTGTGTGAGATGGAGGAAACCATAAACCAAGAGAGTGACTAGCTGACAAATATCTGAAGATTCTTTTAACTGCAGCTAAGTGTAGTTCAGTAGGTCTAGACTGATACCTTGCACACATTCCTACACTGAATTGTATATCAGGTCTAGAGGCTGTCAAGTAAAGTAGTGATCCAATCATACCTCTATAAAGTTTGGCATTTACTTCTTTACCTGTCTCATCTGCATCCAATGAAGTATTGGTGCCCATGGGTGTAGTAATGTGCTTTAAGTTTTCATGCCAAACCTTTTGAACAGTTCCATTGTGTATTTGGTTTGGTTGATGAAGCACCCATCTTCTAGCTGCTGTACCTGCAATCCAAGAAAATATTTTAGTTCACCAACCAAGCTCATTTCAAATTCAGCAGACATCATGGTAGAAAATTCATCACATAGTTCATGCTTAGTTGATCCAAATACAATGTCATCTACATATACCTGAACTATGATGAGATCTTTATTCATGCCCTTGGTAAATAAAGTCTGATCAACTTTACCTCTTTTGTAGCCCTTGCTGATCAGAAATTCAGATAATCTTTCATACCAAGCTCTTGGAGCCTGCTTTAGACCATACAAGGCTTTGTTTAACCTGAAAACTTGGTTAGGTTGAGGAGAATATTGAAATCCAGGAGATTGTTCAACAAAAACTTCTTCTTTAATAACTCCATTTAAAAAGGCACTTTTAACATCCATTTGTTGGAGTTTTATGTTCTTTGAGCATGCAAAGGCAAGCAACAGTCTTATAGCTTCCATCCTAGCAATAGGTGCATAGGATTCATCAAAGTCTCCACCGAATTCCTGACAGTAGCCTTTGGCTACTAGTCTGGCTTTATTCCTCGAGATAATTCCATCTTCATTCATCTTATTTTTGAACACCCACTTGGTTCCTATGACATTAATACCATCTGGTCTTGGGACAAGCTCCCAGACATTATTCCTTTCAAACTGACCTAATTCCTCACTCATAGCATTGACCCAAGCTTGATCAGCTAAGGCCTCTTCTACTGTTTTGGGTTCAATTTGTGAGACTAAAGTAATTAAGTCATCATTATTCACATTTCTAAAATGAGACCTAGTCCGAAGAGGATCTTCAGGATTGCCTATGACTTTATCTAAAGGATGGTCTTTAAGAAATCTGATATTTGTTGAAGACTCACCTGTTTCTCTTGGCCCTTCCTGATTGGGGGAATTTGTTTCTCCATTTGGCTGAGTCTTCTCTTCTTCCTGTTGGTCTTCTAGAAAGTCTCCACCATGATTGGAATCCCTGTCAAGATTTTCAACATTAGAGACATCTTTCTTTTCACTAAAAAGGATGTGTGGAGATTCTTCCACTTTCTGATCTGATATGTTAAATACCCTATATGCCCTTGACACTTCAGAGTAACCCAAGAATATTCCAGGTGAACTCTTGGCTTCAAACTTGTCTAAATCTTTCTTATCATTGTTATGAATAAAATATTTTGCTCCAAAAATTCTGAAATGAAACAAGTTTGGTTTCTTACCTTTTAGAAGCTCATAGGGTGTTTTCTTGTGTATGGGTCTTACCATGGCCCTGTTGATTATGTAGGTTGCTGTATTGGCCGCTTCTGCCCAAAACCTTATAGGTAATTTACTTTCAATCAACATGGTTCGGGCCATTTCCACCACTGTTCTATTTCTTCTCTCCACAATCCCATTTTGTTCAGGTGTCCTGGGAGAAGAAAACCTGTGAGTTAGTCCTTCTTTGTCACAAAGATCAGTAAACATGGAATTTTCAAACTCACCTCCATGGTCAGATTGAATAGAACTAACATAGTACTTTCCTTCTTGTTTGACCTTATTGAAAAATAGATTAAACTTTTGAAATGCATCACTCTTATTTGCTAAGAAAAATATCCATGAATATCTAGAGAAGTCATCTATGATGACATAGCCAAACCTATTTCCATTAAGACTCTGAGTTCTAGTTGGACCGAAAAGGTCCATATGAAGAAGTTCCATTGGTCTAGAAGACAATGGCTCATATCTTAATTTAAAAGAATTTCTGGTCTGTTTGCCTAGAGCACAGGCATCACATGCTTTTGATATTGAGTTGAATTTAATTCTAGGCATGCCTCTAACTAAATCATGCTTGACCAATTTATTTAAAGTTGAAAAGCTAGCATGACCTAGACGTCTTTGCCACTCAAAAGCATCATTTTCAGAATTGGCAGATAAGCAAATAGTAGATTCAGAATTCTCATCTAAGTCTACAATGTAGACATTATTAATCCTGTTGGCTACAAATTTAACCATGTCAGAATTTGTTTCAAGGATTTTACATGAACTATCATCAAATACAACCTTGTGACCCCTGTCACATAACTGACTTATGCTAATCAGGTTGTGTTGAAGCCCTTCCACAAGTAATACTTTTTCAATGGAATTTGTGGAAGACTTACCTACTGTGCCAACTCCAATTATTTTACCTTTGTTCTTTCCTCCAAACTTGACCAGACCCCCTGGCTTCATCTCTATCTTGCTGAACTTGGATCGGTCTCCTGTCATATGCCTGGAGCAGCCACTGTCGAGGTACCACTTGTTATCTTCAGCTGCCAGGCCGACCTACACAAATATATCAAGCAGAGTGATTTGGAACCCAAGATGAGTTGGGTCCAAGGACATTGTTCAAATCTCTGATCAAGTGTTTAGGTATCCAGATTTGTTTCAGCATGGTTTTCTCTGGCACCTTCCTTTCTGGTTTATTAAATTTGAATCCAGCTGAACTGGAGAAGTGAGTTCTATTCCATTCATTAGTCTTCCTATTCCTAGGAAATTTCCTGTAGGCTTGTTGATTAGCATATCTTTGACCATGAAAGTTATTTCTCCAGTAGGTCCTGTTTGGACCCATCTGATTGTTGTAATTCCAGCTCTTATTCTGATTTACTTTCTTGGTCCATCTACCATTTGTGTTCTGGTAAGTGGGCTTAGTGTTATTCTTCATAAAATTCATTCCCATCTTAAATGATTGTCCAGTACTGATTTTTGTGTTTTCTTTAGGACTTTGAATTCTCTTAGAGCTGTTTGAGCTGGATGGTGTGTCCAGCTTTTCTTTTCCCTTCTCTGGATAGAAGGTGATGGTCTTGAATTGCAAGGGTCTCTTGTTGATTGGGTCATAGCCTAGACCTTCCTTATTGAAATTGACCCTAGTCCCTAGTATAACATCTAGGCTAGTCTTTCCTTGGACAAACTTTTCTAAGATTTTCTGTTTGTCTTCCAGCTCCTTTTGAAGAAACTCAGAATTCTTTAGGAGTTCAGCATTTACTTTCTTCACAGCTTCATATTTCTCTGAATTCATTCTCATTTCATTCATGCTTTCTTCAATTTTAGTTTTGAATTCATTGAGCTGTTTTTGACTTTCTTGAATTTCTCCCTTAAGCTTATCATTCTCTTTCCTTAGTGAGGTCATTTCTTCTAGTTGTTCTTTTAGCTTTTCATTTTCCTCACATACCAGAGTTTGTTCTTCAATATTTGTGTTAAATTTTCTTTTCAGAACTCTGTGCTCTTTGCTAAGAGAATTAAATTTATCTAACAAATCACCATAAGCATCCTCCCAGTCATCAATTGAGAAATTTTCAAAAACGTTTATTACCTCCTCTTCACTGTTTGCCATAAGGCAAATTCCATCTTCATATTCTTCTGAGGAAGCATCTTCGGGGTCTTCTTCTTCCTCGCTCCATGTGCAGACCATCGCCTGTGGCTTCTTCTTCTTCTGCACCTTTATGTTTTTCTTCTGAAGATAGGGACCCTTCTTCTGGAGGTCTGGGCATTCGCCTCTCATGTGTCCCTGTTTGTTACAATTAAAACTAGTCAGTTTCTTAGGATTTCTATCCCTGTAACTGGTAAATTCAGCATTCTTGTTAAAGGGTTGTGGCTTCTTTTTCCTAAAGGTCTTTCCCTTTTTCTTCAAAAATTTTCTGAACTGTCTAGTGAGCATTGCCTGCTCCTCCTGGTCGAGATTTGATAAACCTTCAAGCTCGGACTCAGACTCGGGACTACTGCTGTTGCTCCCACTGTTACTACCCTTGTTGCGGGAAGCTCTTAGAGCTACATTTTTACCCTTCCTCTCACTTCCTTCTCCACCTCCTTGGAAATTCATCTCATAGGTCATAAGGGATCCTATGAGTTCATTCACAGTCAAGACTGTCAAATCTTTTGACTCCTCAATCACAATGGCCTTAGTGTGCCATGCCGGGGATAAAGATCTAAGGATTTTCCTGACTATATCTGCCTCAGCAAGATCCTTCCCTAGCCCTTTAAGAGTGTTAGTGATCAAGGATAACCTGGCATACATTTCGGTTATATTCTCATCTGCATTCATCTTAAACATTTCATACTTAGAAGTGTAGAGGTTTACCTTCGAGGCTTTCACTTGAGCTGTACCTTCATAGATCAATTGCAGCTCATCCCACATTCGCTTGGCAGTTCTGTATGCAGATATACGAGCATATTCCTCTGGATGAACAGCACACTGGATTATGTTCAGCGCCGTCCAGTTGAGTGAAGAGAGCTTGACATGGTCATCTGTCCAAGCATCCTCGTTTGGTGGCAGCTCATATGGCCCCACCGTGATTACTCTCCACAGTTTATGACTCTGAGCCCTGATGAACACTTCCATCCTGTTCTTCCAAAACAGATAGTTACTACCATCGAAATACGGAGGGCGACTAATGGATTGACCTTCGGCCATGAAGGTTCTAGGACCACCAGCATTTCCATGACCATTCGTCCACATGGCGTAAACCTGCTCTGATACCAATTGTTAGCGCAACAAGAGTGATAGAGAAGGGGGGGATGAATAGATCACTCCCAATTTGTAGAAACTCGGGCGGAAAATAGATTCTACTGCTAACGCACCACCTTAACCCGTACACAGAGAAATATAGATGAGAGTGAAGAACTGATCACTTGAAGGCAAAGGGACAAGCAGATGAAGAGCACAGAAATCAATAGCAAACCACAGAGGAGGCACTCGGTTTTTAGGTGGTTCGATTGCAATCCGCAATCTACATCCACCCCACTCCAACTAGAGTGAGGATTCCACTAGACAAAGCTAGATCACAGCAGACTCAGTCTGCGTACACGATGCTGCCACACAGCTTGAACACCCAAGGGAAACAAATCCCTCGACCAAGCTCTGCTACCCACAGAACTTGAAACCTGTTCTAGCTCCCAGCTAGAACACAACTGGAGAATCCTCTCCCTTCCTCCACACACGGAGGGAAACTGTTAATGACAACCTGTCACTAACAACACCAGAGATCACCGATCTCTCTTCCTCTGCAACTCAGAGGGAAACTGGAGTAGTACTCCCTTCCTCCACACACCGGAGGGAAACCAATTCAAATCAGAATGGAAGAATGAAAATAAACGAAAGCAAAGTAGAAACAAAAATAATGAAGAGGAAATCGATTCTGAAACCCAATACAACTGTAGCTTCAAATGAAGCACTTCATCAATCCACACACACTCTCTCTCTCTCGAACAAACTTCTCTCAGATATGGAACTCTCTGCTCTTTTTCTTTTCTGGATCGTGCAGACTCTCACCAATGGCTTCTGCTTTTTCTTTTCACGATCGAACTTCTACTGAAGGATGAAGCTCTATATTTATAGCAGATAAGGGCGTGTGGCTGCCAGGTTCCCGCCCATGCACTTTTGGCCAGATCATTTTGAATTTTGACCACATGGCAGCATCCTGACAGGGTTGCCATCCACGTGTCATGCGCCTGTTATCTTGGATCACGTGTCAGGTGCCAACCTCGATTCACGTGCCCAATCATCAGTCTGAATCGCCTGCAGACAGACAGATGAAATGTATAGACTTAGTTAGTTCAGGCTATTAACAAGGATGTATATACTTCAGAAACATCAACAGAGTAAGTGTGTACATCGTGAGAGGATGTATAGACTTAATGAAAAAACGCATGTATAGACTTTACCAGGGTATGCACAATGCAATGCGTTGATGCTACACTACGTGCCTATGTACTGCGTTGGCGCAGTGCAATGTGTCTTTGAAAGCTGTAAACAGCAAGGCATGTTGTACAGACTTCAGACAGTATGCATCAGATGACTCTGTATGGACTTGAAGACCCTTAGCCAATGTATAGACCTCTAGAGGAGACAAATGTGTAGACTTCACATTGCTCAGCCACTGTGTAGACTTCACAAAGCCTAACCAGTGTACAGACTTATAATGAGTGTGCTGTGAGCTCTGAAGACTCAAGTTGTAATAGCAGAATGTATAGGATTGTGGTCGTACAACCCAATGTGTAGACTTGTACAGAGTGGACAATTGTCAGACTTTGATGCTGAACAAAAGACCCTTGATCAACAGCCAAGGCGTCAACGCTTCCAGCGTGTAGCGTCGCCTCAGCTCCTCAAGAGAAGTGCTCACTCCCTAGGCAGGCTGACTAATGCGTCAACGCATCCAGTGTCAGTGTCGACGCAGTGAATAAGAAGGAAGCGAAAGACGCACCATTGCGTCTACGCAGTCAGCCAAGTGCGTCAACGCACTAAAGGCATGCTACCCATGAAGTCAGATAGGCTGTACAGACTCTGTGGATGTAAAGTAATGTAGACTTCAGACTGTATAGACTTGAACCAAGACGAGGTGAAGACTTCACGTTGTATAGACTTGCCAAATCAGTTGGGCGATGTACAGACTTGAACAGATCCAGCTGAAGGATGTATAGACTTGGAATCCACTGTACACGACTATACAGACTTTGAGGCTTAATGTAAAGGCCAGTGTACAGACTTCTAAAAACTGATGCGTTGTATAGACTTTCATGAGACGCTAAAGTCTATACAGACTAGAACAGTGAGACACTGATAGAGACGATGCAATGCGATGTGGAGACTTTAACATTAGACGCTGCATGAGACGGTAGGCTGTACAGACTTGCAAAGAGTGTAGGGTGTATAGACTTGAAAGTCTCAACGCGAAGTGCAAACATGCTGAGTTGACGCTGCAGCCCAATGAGTTGACGCTGCAACGTATTACTTTTACATTCAACTGATGATGTATAGACTTAATCAAATGAAGAACCTGAACAGAAGAGTCTATGCATCAGCACACTGAGTTGACGCACAGCTGTGAGAACAGAGACATGTAATGACTGAAGGGTCGACACATCAGCACGCTGAGTTGACGCACTGGTGTGAAGAACAGAGACGTGCAATGACTGAAGGGTCGATGCATCAGCACGCTGACTTGACGCACTGGTGTGAAGACTGTGCAGACAGAGTGTAGGTAGAATTAAGGTAGAACATGTTATCTGACAGCCATTGAACTGTACTCACTCACATGATGAAACAGCATTAATCTAGAGATAGAAGATTGATTTATAGTGTGAGACATCATCAAAACCATAGGGATGCAACAGTCTTGCTGCTCTATCTCTCGGCAACACCATCCACGCTCAGCTCGGTCCTGGTCAGAAATGACTCGGGAATCGTGAGGCTGGTCTACTACACCAGCAAGGTGCTCAACGAGGCTGAAAGGAGGTACCCCGCAGCTGAGAAACTCGTGCTAGCGTTGGTTACCTCCGCCAAGCGCCTCCGACCCTATTTCCAGGGGCACCCCATCACCGTGCTGACCGGCGAACCATTGAAGAAGATTCTGGCCCACCCCGAAGCTTCAGGGTGACTCGTCAAATGGGCCATCATGCTCGGGGCCTATGACATCTCCTATCGGCCGCGCTCAGCAGTGAAAGGCCAAGCGCTCGCCGACTTCATCACCGAGAGTACTGTCCCGACTGAAGAAGATCCCCATCCGCGCCCGGGCCAACCTGGGAACTTTTCGTTGACGGATCTTCCAATTCGGTCAGTAGTGGTGCCGAAATCCTCCTGAAGTCCCCCGAAGGAGCAGAGCTACAGTACGCCTTGAAGTTCAACTTCCCGGCATACAACAATGCTTCTGAGTACGAGGCCCTTATCTCGGGAGCACGCATGGCCCGACGGCTGGGGGCTGAGAGAGTCAAAATCCACACTGACTCCCAGCTGGTCGCTAGCCAAATCAACGTCGAGTACGAAGCTCGAGAGGTACCAATGATCAAATACCTCCAATTGGTCAGAGACCTGGCCCAACAGTTCGAGGGATTCGAGGTAGTACGAATAGCTCGGGAGGAAAACCCCCGGGCGGACGCCCTCTCTCGGTTGGCCTCTTCTCTCGATCCTGAAGGCACCCGATCGGTCCTCCTTGAAGAGCTAGAGCGCCCGACCATTGACTCGGAGCTCCTCGCTGTTTACTCGGCCATTCTCAGCGACTGGCATACCCCCTACCTGTCGTGGCTCCGGGGCTCCCAAGAGCCTTCCGACCCTCGAGAAGCCCGCAGAATGAAGTACCAAGCCCGGTGCTTCGTCATTCTAGACGACACTCTCTACCGGAGATCTTTCTCCGGCCCCCTCCTGAAGTGTCTCGGCCCCAATGAAGCCAACCGAGCCATCCAAGAGATTCATGAAGGTCTGTGCAGAGCGCATTCAGGAGGAAGGTCGCTCGCCAAGATCCTGCTACGGCAGGGTTTCTAGTGGCCCACCCTGCAGAGCGACTGCACGGCCCACGTACAACAGTGCGATCGATGCCAGCGATTCGACCACTTAGTCCATCAGCCGGCTACGGAGCTCGTCACCCTGACCGAGCCATATCCCTTCGCTCGGTGGGGGATCGACATCCTTGGGCCGTACCCCACGGCTCAGGCCCAGAAGAAGTTTATTATCGTCGCCATCGACTACTTCACCAAGTGGATTGAGGCCGAAGCCACGGCAAGGATCACCGAGACAGTCGTCTGGAGTTTCGTCTAGAAGTCGATCATCTGTCGTTACGGCATCCCCCGGGTGATAGTGAGCGACAACGGCCGGCAATTCGACTCTCGATATTTTCGAGATAGATGCGCCGATCTAGGCATTCGCAACCACTTCACTTCGATCACCCACCCTCAGGCCAACGGGCTGGTCGAAAATGCCAATAAGACTATCTGAAAAGGCATAAGGACCAGACTCGGCAAGGCCAAGGGTAGCTGGCTCGAGGAATTGCCTAGCGTACTTTGGTCACACAGAACGACTCCCAGAACGGCAACCGGTGAGAGTCCTTTCCAGCTGGTGTATGGCACTGAGGCCGTTATTCCGTTAGAGGTTGCCAACCCTTCTCTCCGAGTCATCCGCTTCTCGCCCGAGGTAAACGAGCAAAAGTTACTCGAGAATCTCGACCTAGCAGATGAACTCCGAGAGATCGCCAGCATCCGAGCAATAGAATACAAGCGCCGCCTCACCCGATACTACAACGCCAAAGTCCGAGATAGACACTTCCAACCAGGAGACTTCATCCTCAGGAAACCCGAAGCCTCTCGACCACTAGAGGCGGCGGGCAAGCTATCCCCTAACTGGGAAGGCCCCTACCGAGTGGTCGAGACACCCGGGAAAGGTGCGTACAGGCTAGCTACAATGGAAGGGGAACCCATCCCTCGGACGTGGAACGCAGCCACACTACGCAAGTTCTACTTTTAAAGATGTACGAACAATTTGAGGGAATTTGAGGGAAATAAAATTCTCTTCTTTTCATTCAAACAATTGTTGGTACATCAGAAAGGCAAAAGCCAGTACATCGCATAGCAAAAAGCAAAAAATCCATCTAGCACCACTGCAAGAGGCCATCGCTCGATCGACTCGGTCTTAATCTCCTTGCGTCCAGCCACTGACTCTGCGTCGCGCAGAAACTAGCTCGGTCAAGGGGCGGTCGACCCAATTGGCTCGGGTGGCCTGTGACAAAGGTGACATAGGGGTTAAAAAGAAGGAAGGCTACCTTCCAAGTTGAACTTGGAAGAGGAAGAGGGAAGGAACGCCTATGAAGGCCTCCTCCTTCCCAACCTGCCAATTCTTGGGAACGTACAGAGAGCAAGCAGCCTCCGCAGAGTGAAAGAAATGACAGGGGAGGGCCCAGAAAGGAGGGAGCTTCATTTGCTTCCTCCCCACCCATGGAGTGAGCAGAGAGAGAGTGGCGGCGGGTGTCCCAGATGCCCCCATCCGTCCTCCATCTCGGCGCCCCCCGGGAAGCCTCGCGGGAACTGGTAAAGGGTAAATGGCATGCCTCCGCACGTCGAACCCTCTCCAGATCCGCGCGACGACCATCGTACCCGTCTCAACCCCTCGCGATGATCGTCGGACCTGCTCAACAGCCCAAAGCAGCAAGAACTCTCTGCTCCTCCATCACCGGCAGCGTCATCTTCCGAAGGATCCTCCATGCTCCGAATGCAACGGCACAGCGCAACATGAAGAAGGGGTGAGGAAAGACTGGTAGTGAAAATCTTAAGTGATAGAGAGGAAGGGACGCCCTTCGGTCTTTTTATAGGCTAAGGGAGGCTACTTGCCTTAAATGACTCCCCCCTCGAAAACACGCCAAAGGAATTTTTCCCCTCTGAACGGTCACCTCAAACCCCTCATTTTCCGCCTCAGCGGAATACATGAAGCGGCCTGACATTCAAAGCGTGAGAAAACAGAAAGACACCCTGTCAGGAGTCTGTCCAACCAGCATGCGAAAACCACGCAGGACGTATCAGTAATTTCCAACTACTGCAGATATGCTAATCGAATCACGGCAAGGAAGGCAAGAAGCAAGTAAGTCATTTATTACCTTGCAAAAAGGAAAATCTTTCTTTTTCATAAAAGGAAAATCTTTCTTTTTCATAAAAGGAAAAGAGACAAACAAAGGAAGAAGGAAAAATAGAGTGATACATCAGGCCTCGGGCTCACTTTAAAGCTCGGGAACGGAAGGCACGGGTGTTTCACCCCCGGCACCCTCGGTGACGGTCGGCCTTGGCACTGACCCCGCCTGCGTGGGAACTGCCTCTGCCGCGAGCCCTCCCGAGGCAGCCGGAGTTGGTGACCCCACTGGAGAAGAGCTCTCTGGATCTTCCCCGCCTGACGCAGAGGAGCTAGAAGATGACTTGTCTGAGTCATAGCACTGGCCAGAGGGGAAGTCGATCCCAGAATCTTGTGCATCGGCATAGGCAATGGCCCGGCGGTAACCCTGCTCGAACCCTTTGCGGATGCCTCGGCAAAGTGCTGCCTCGTAGTGTGAAAGGGCAGCTTCCTGCAGGTCGGCTAGGTAGGCCTCCGAGCCCCTGTATTGCTCGATCGCCTCCGCTCCGACCAGCCCCATTCTCTCGGCAAGCTTGGCCGACTTCCGCTCCGCCTCGACCGCACTCTCCTCGGCCTCCGCTGATCGCCTCTCTGCCTTAGCCGACTTCCGCTCCGCCTCGACCGCCCGCTCCTCGACCTCCGCTGATCGCCTCTCTGCCTCAGCTGACTTCAGCTCAGCCTCGGCCGTCGGCTCCTTGGCCTCCGCCGATCGCTCCTCCGCCTCAGTTCGGTCGGCCTCGGCCTCAAAACAAAGGCGCTCTGCAACCTCCGCTCGCTCCACCAGCTCGGCGCGCTCAACCTCCCAATGGCCGTCCAGCTCGAGATGGTGAAGGTGCTCCTCCTCAAGGAGTTTGCTTTTCCTCTCAAGTGATTCCCGGGCCTTGGCCAGCTGCTCGGTCAGCACCCCGACCTCCAGCCGGCTCGACCGCAACAACTTCCTGATCGTGAAGAACTCCCGACGGAGCCCCTCATATGCCTCGTTGAGTCGAGCCAGCTTCCTCTCACACCCTCCGAGGGTCCAAGCCAAGTTCTACCACTCTGACTCCGTCCGGGCGTAAGCCTCCGCCATCGTGGCCCCCATCGGGGCCATGACCAGGCCGCCCTCCATGATGACGTCGAGGACCCCGGCCGGGGAGTGACGCTTGTCTCCGCCTTTTATCCTCGCGGACACCTCGCGGTAGAGCTTGTACAGACTGCTCGAGATACCGAGCCTTTCCAGCGCCACCGACATGGGAACCCCTTCCGCACCCGACGCCTCGTCAGAAGGTCTGGATCGAGATGCGGGTTCAGTCGCTCCGCGCACTACGGTCGGCTGGGGTTGCAACGCCCCTGCGGGCGAACCCCTGGCCTCGATCAGCGCTGCAAGCTCGGCCGACCCGTGCACCACGGATGTTTGGGGCTGCGACGCCTCCGCATGCGAACCCCCAACCTCAACCATCTCGGCCCGCACGTCGCCGCCCGAGACATCGCCTACCTCGACTGGCCCCCCGGTCTCGGCCACGGCTGTTTCTGCTTCGGCCCCCTCTATTCCCACCGAGGGGAGAGCCAACCCATCGTCACCACCCGCCGAGGTGCCCCTAGTCTCCTCGGCCCTCTCTCGCTCGGCAGATGGGGGAGCCGGCCCAGTTGGGTCGGCCCAATCTTGCCCCCGAGAGGGGAGCGCCGCCGAGCTAGAGTCGGCCCCGGCAGTGAGGAGGAGACCGGCCTTCTTGGCCCGCTTTTTGGCCTTCACGGCCTCCCGCAACCTTCCCTCCATGGGATCCTTGCACTTCACGCCGCCCGGCCGTGAAGTCCCCTCGGGAGCCACCCCCTTGCCCTTGTCCCGGGCTTGGGAGCGACCCATAGGGATGCCCGACTCATCCGCCGCCGAGTCGTCGCCAAGGTCAATGACCTCAGCGGCCTCCTCCAGAGGCTCCCGCCTGGTGTCTGCAACAAAGAAGAAGGCACAATCAAGAAGAGAAGGATGACCTCCACATCCTAAGGAGAATCTCAGTTGTGATACCTGATGGTTTCAGCCGTGTGAGAAGACACCGCTCGATGTTCTCCGGCGTCACCAGCTCCTCGGTAGACTGACGATTCTTCAGCAAGCGAGCGGCATACTCCTCCACATCTGAAGGGAACTCCTCCTGCCGGGGAGGGATATTCGGGTGAAAATTGGGCATCACTTGGCATCTCCAGGTTTCCTCCACTGAATGTATCTTCACCCAGAAAAATTGGGTCTTCCACCCTTTATGCGAGGAATCCTTCGCCGCCAGCGAAATGCAGCTCCTGTTCCTCCTCGCCTGGATGAAGTAAAAACCTTTCCCCGCCGATGGATGTGCCTTCAACTCAAAGAAATAATGGAAAAGGTCCAGAGAAGGAGGAACCCCGCACTGATGTCAAAGAATTCGAAAGGCAGAAAGGAGGAGGTACGAGTTGGCAACCAACTGAATGGGCGCCAACTGGAAAAAATTGAGGAGTGTAAGGACGAAGGGCTCGAAGGGGAGGCGAAACCCGCTCTTCCACGCCAGAAGAAAGGTGCAGATGTGGCCCGTGCGGTCGTCCAGACTCGTCTCGTGCGGGGCAGCAGCAATAAAGTTGTACCTAAGAGGCAGACGGAACCTGTGCTCCAGCCTCTTCACCTCAGCTTCCCCCAGCTCGCTGCGATTCGGGACGGGCGCTCTCGCCACCGGTTCGTCGCCCCATCCTTCAGCACACAAGCGCTGGCCCACCATGGATTCTGAGGAAGAGCTGGAAGAAAAATTCTCAAGGGATCTCGAAGATTTCGGGGGAGGAGGAAGCTGCCGGACCGCCTCCGCAGTTATCCTCGCCAACTCCTCAAACGCCGCCGCAAGTCTCTGCTCCTCCGCTGTGTCTTCACGGCGCATCAAGGAGCCCCGAAAGCAAAGGAGTAAAGGAAAGACAAAACCCTAGAGAGTCTGGAATGACAACCAGCGCCCAGCACCTATAAACCCTCGTGGGAGGCGGCGCGTCGTTCCGACCTCTGAGAAAAAGGGGGCCCCTTCATTTCAAATCCGTCAGGATCATAATTATTACGGGCCCAGGTGACCACGGCACGTGACTTCATAACACCGCCAGATCTCCACCCACCAGAGCCACGCAGGTCCAAAACCCTCAAATACTACTCGTCCGAGCCTCCTTTGGCTCGGGAGTAGGAGGGGGACAAGTGGAGAGGGGGATTTCTGTAGCCCATTCAAAGAGCAGCCCGACTAGGCCCGACAGGACCCAACGAGGCCAAGGTCGCCTAAGTGACAGCCCACAGGGCCCACGCAGGGAAGAAAGCCCAATAAAAAATCGCTCGAGGACACAACCTTCCTAGGTGGCCTCTAGGCTCGGAGGGCCCGAGTGTCGGTCAGGTCACGGGAAAGGTCCGGCCCAAGCCATATCTTTGTCCGGGAGGAGAAGGCGTATGCCGACCCATCCGACCCATCCTCTTCCGAGCTAAGCCTATCGCCCGATAGGGCTGGCCTCTCTGAGCTCGGAACGGCCGACGATTGCTTATCCTTTGCAGCCGTTAAGAGTCCACAGCAGGCAGGAATTCAGGAAGGCAAGGGACTTCTTCTTCCCCAAGGTGATAACGCTCCCACGATAAGGCAATAAAAGCCCACGATGAGGACGTAACCCCCACCTAAAACCCCTCGGCTTGCAGGACTCCAGGAAACGGCGTACTATTTAAACCAGGGAGACCCTCCGACGAAGGTAAGGGAAATCATACGCTCAAAGCTCCTGAGCAAGAACCACTTCACCCTCTGGTGGAAAGGGATCTCGCGCACACGCTCTCCTCTCCCTTTACTGCTCCCGCCATAGCTCCACTGACTTAAGCATCAGAGGGTTTTCCCCAGGGACACTCCCTGGGCCCCCTGATCTGTTTTCCTGTCTTGCAGTTCACTACCCGGTGATCCTCCATCCGCGTAGGACCAGCGTGAGATCACGCCTCTTCAGTACCATTAAAGCCCATTGATTAGACTACACTATCGATGTTTTCTGATTATCAGTAATGTAACGGCTCTGTGTTGGACCATCAGGCACATGTAACGGACCAATATAAGACCGTCACATTCATCTGAGTTTGAATTCTTGATTCGAGATTCAGACTAATGTAACGGCCTAATCTTGGACCGTCACATAATGTAACGGCCCAATGCATGACCGTCACCTTTCTCTGAGTCTATTTTTATTATTCTGGACTCGGATCATTATAATGGCCCACTACTGGAGTGTTACATGATGTAACGGCCCAGTAAACGATCGTCACATTGCTTAAGTATTTAACCCAAGGTTTGACCCAAGGGTTGATATTCCAAAGGTTCTAGATGGACTAATGATAGTCTAGAACTTATAATATTGATCAAGAAACTTAATATAATGATTGGAAAGAGAAAAGAATGTACCGTTATGCTGTCGATTTATTTCCGTGATCATGACATTGTTTAAGTCTTTTTCTTGATCTCTCATACTTTAAATTGAAGCATTCATTCATTGATTGTTGTTATCATGAGTTATTGAACTTATTACATTCTTGGCCATACTTTATTGTTACACTCATGGAAGTAGCTTGATTTATACGTGAAGATGCAGTTCGGGCGCTGATTGTGTCCAAGGGCTCTAAGCTAGTCCCTACGGCTGATTGCCAGAAACATACTATTTTATAAACCATGGGGTATGATGCTACTGGCGTCGCATTGCGCTGGGAGTACTTTTTTTATAAATAAGTGAAATCCATGAGCACTCATGAAAATCTAGTGAATTGCTACATGATTGACATTCTCGCGCGTAACCTTTATGGTTATGAAAGTGAAAGTGAAAGTGCATTCTCGTTACATTCTTGTTCATGAAAGGCCAAATATCATGTTCTTGTTACATTTTTGCTAGTTCATTCTTGTTCACTCTGTCTTACATGATTATCGTGTTACTTTGGTTTAATCGCATGATATTCACTTTCACATGATTTTGCCATACTTCTTTAGAGCTAAAATGTTAATTACTTTAATAATGCCTTCATGTTGATGCGAAGATACCTACTGGGCAAGTGTGCTCATTACCTATTTCCAATCTTTTTCAGGAAATGGAAGTGAGTCGGGTTCGGATTCGGAAGATTCAAGTAGCGGATCCGAGAGTGAATAAAGAATGAGCGAAGACTTATGAAGTCTATATTGTTTAGATTGAGTCAATGTAATTTCGTATTTCTTGAGTCTAGTAGAGTGAAAGATGATGGAAAAATAATTGTATTTGACTATTAATCATTTATGAAATAAAGTTGGAGTTTGATTAAATATTGTGCAATTACATTTATGTGTGTGATTATCTCGCGCTCTGATCGTTCTTGCTTGCAAGAGACTTACCATGTCGGCTGTTCTCGCTTCCCGAGTTAGTCTTCCGCTGTAATAAAGGCTCGGGGCGTGACAGGGATAGACGTGTCGTCAACCCAAGCCACGTTGTATGGCCTCGGATGAGGGTGCGTAGGTAGACCTAAACGGGAGACAAAGTCTGAAGAGATTGCATTGATACACCTCCCGTTGTCAAGGATTACCTTGCTGGGATGAGAGTTCACCATGATGTAGGTTTGGAAGATGGAGGTTCGACACCAATCGCCCTCCTGGGGTGTTGAGATACAATGAACTACACCCAATCTTTTCTTGCTAGAACTCTCGGCAATGTCTCCAACCTACATGTACTCGACATGCGTGTCATCAAATCCTACATCCATTGCCTCAAACTGGGCGATGAGGTCAGGATCGGCCATATATCTCTCCTGATCCATGGGTGTTTGTAGAGTTGAAATGCGCTCTAGAGGGCCTGGTGAATTCCTAGATCGACGTGGCATGCACGAGATCGGACCTAGATGATGTAATCCTGGGACCTAGATGATGCAATCCTGGGACCGAGATTTAGTAAGGTGTGGACCCGGCTGATATGCAAAGGGTCAATTTGAAGGGACTGGTCAGGGAAAGTTGCTCGCCCGTAGGCGAAGTAGTTGTGGAACTACCTCCTGACAATTAGGGGGGGCCCTAATGCGGCAGTCTAGGGACTAAGGATGGGAGCAAGCAAGCTCTCGCTTTCCGTCCACAACGATGCACTCAGAAGACAGGCTGCATGGTTCGGGCTCTCTCTCACTTCGCCGCGTGGCAAATGATAAGGATACTAAATAAGCAAGTGATTTGGAGCACGTACCTAGCTGATTGAGAAGTCAAGCTCCGACCGGAGATGAAGGCGAGTGGGGACGTGCGTGCTCGCACGGCGTCGAACAAGCTTCACTGGTTACAAAGAATTCACTCCTCGCAAGGAGGTTGCAATTGTTACAAAACTGTGTGACTTAAAATTTTCCACGTAAGGGAACAAATTAGTCCAATTTCTCCACGCAGGGAGACTCAGAGGTACCCACGTCCCATATTTTACAGACCGTCTGTCGGCATCCGGGTGACTCGGACACGGGTAGAGCCGTCGCTGTGTGAACTTAGGTGCCACAATCAATAAGTTAACCAAAAATAGATGAGTATTAAATATATATCCCTATTATATATATAATAGATATAATATTATATATGATATTATATATCCAAAGTATATATATTATATATATAACTCTTTTTTTTCTACCTTTACCTACCTCTTTCTTTTCAAACCTCACCTACTTTTTATGACTTTTCACACTTTTTTTCAATTTTCAAATCCCACTTTTTGACTTTTTTTCAAACCATTTTTCTCTCTTTTTCTTTTGTCTTTTTCTAACCTTTTCAACCCTTCCTTTTTTTTTCAAACCTGCTGTGCTTCACGCGGGGGCGGGTCAAGAAGACCGGCGCGGGCTTCGTGGACAGGAGATGGCAGTGGTGAGGGAGGCTCGATGGTGACTGCAAGTATGGGTGCAGGGGTGGAGCAGGGGGGTTGTCCGGCGGTCGTGAGGGGCTCACGGTGCAGGTGGTCGGACGAGGGTGTGGGAAGGTGGAGGGGGTTCGCGGCATGCTGGTGTGGAGCGTTGGGCGACCGTCTGTCGCGGGAGCTCGCGAGACGCAGACGGTGGACTTGCTGCGGACGACGAAGACGGCGCCGGCGGAGGCGCAGCGGCTGCTCTGCACAGCGGCAGGCGGCAGGTCGCGGCCGGCACGTGCCGGCGTGGAGGTGGGGTTTGCCGGAAGTGGCCCAGGTGCAGGCGCGTGTGCGTAGTGCAGACGCTCGGCGGGCGGCCACTGTGGCGCCGGCGCACAGACGGCCAGGCCGGAGCAGAGGGTGTCGGGGGTAGGATCGACGGCACTCCGATATCACGAACAGGACGAATAACTTGCTGTCTCGCGCAGCTCGGCCTCACGTCGGACGGTCTCACACCGGGCGACACACTCAAATCTCACAAATGGAGAAGAGAGGGAAGGAAAGCAAGAGGAGTGGATACTCTCTCACGTAGGAAGCAAACTTCATTCTATTCATCATATCAAAACATACACCATTAGCCTTCCTTATATAGGAGGCGGCTTATAACATTCATACCGTCCAACTTTCACAAATTGTGTTTATACCCTGGCCTAACAAGACAAAACCTACCAACCTAACTATTGACTTTGTGGGTTTAATAAAGTAAAATACACACTTTGACTATAACTAGCCTAATACAATAAAAGTAAATAATACATGTATTACTACATGTATTTTACACACAATACACACGCAATACATAAATACGTGACGTCGAGTCTTTAGGCAGCCGAATCTCTGAGCCACAAGCTCAGTGCGGGGGTGCGGCGTCTGGTAGTGGAGTGACGGTGGTGGCGACGGGCGGCTTGGAGGGCTGCCGGCGGTCGCGGAGGGTGGAGCGTGGTCGTGGTTTAGAGTGGGCGGTCGCGGCGGCCGCAGGGGCCCGGTAAAGCTGGTGGCGTCTGCGGGGTCGGCAGCTGCCGCCAGACGACCTCGGGGCGGCCTCGGGGCCAGACGCGGACGAGCAGGGCACTCGGGGCTCGGGCGCGCAGTGCCCAGGGGCGGCGGGGCGCGGGTGGGGTGGTGGCTGCGCAGAGACGGCTGGGCGCGGGGGCGTCGGCCACGTCGGAGCGCCTGTCGGCGGAGGGGGCGCCGGGACTGAGAGAGAAAGAGCGGGGGAGAGAAACAGAGAGAGAGAGAGAGTATCACGATGGAGAGAGAGAGATTAGCGTGAGAGAGAGAGATTAGCGAGAGAGAGAACGAGGGAGAGAGAGAGCAGAGAAGAAAGGGAGAACGTGATTGATTTTTTTTTCAAATTTTTTTTCTATTTCTTTTTTTTTTCAAGATCTTTCTGCTATTCCCCCTTTTTTCTCCCAAAATTCTTTTTCTTCAATCGCAAGCTATTTCTCTCTCTTTTTTTCTATCGACCTATCGACCGAGGGAGAGGAGAGACGATGCCGGGGTTGTCAAAGTTGACGGAGGCGCCGTGTTGGGCTCTGATACCAAATCTGACGCGGCGGCGACGTGGAAATGGATCGACGGCAACTCCTGACGGCATGGACGGGAACGGATAGGTTGCTATCTCGCACAGCTCGGTCTCACGCCGGACGGTCTCACACCGGGCGACACTCAAACTCACAAAATGAGAAAGAGGGAAGGGAAGGAAACACAAGGGGATGGCCCTTACGTGATTGCAAATTCTTAAGCTTCATTCATATCTAAACCATTACATTGGCCCTCCCTTATATAGGAAAAACTATGACTTTAAAATCTTACACTTTCACTAATTGGGTTTATACCCTAGCCTAAAAAGACAAAACCCACCAACCAATATTTGACTTGGACCCTAATAAAATATAATTCGTTGACTTGGTAAAAATAAAATAAGATATGGTGGTCTACAAATACCACCGTACACACAGATACACAAATGCGTATAAATATGTATTCCGGATGTCGGGTCTTCAATCGAGTCTCCGAGTCATAAGCTCGGTGCAGTCGGTGAGGTGCAGCGTCGGCTCCGAGTAGTGGGCCCGGTAGTGGACCCGGTGTCCCCACCACAAGGATATTGGTGGCCCACCTTGCAGCAAGACTATCTCGACTATGTTCGGAGGTGTCCCCAATGTCAGAAATATTCCCACCTGCACCACCAGCTAGCTACGCAGCTCCACGCCTTGATGGAGCCTCGCCCATTCGCTCGGTGGGGAATCAATATACTGGGACCCTTCCCAGAAGCACAAGGAAGGAAGAAGTTCCTCATAGTCGCCATCGACTACTTCACCAAGTGGGTCGAGGCCGAACCATTGGGGAAGATAACAAGTGAAGCAGCTTGAAAGTTCATGCTGCGAAGCATCATTTGCCGATTTGGGATCCCAAGGGTTCTCACAACCGACAACGGTAGACAGTTCGTGAGCACTGCCTTTCAGGAAAAGTGCTCGAAGTTGGGGATATGGAACCACTACACCTCAGTGGGGCACCCCCAAGCCAACGGGTTGGTGGAAAACGCCAACCGAACTCTCCTCCACGGCATCAAGACCCGCCTAGACCAAGCGGGCGACTCGTGGATTGATTTGATCCCACACATTCTATGGGCCCACCGGACCAACGCTAGAGCTTCCACCGGAGAGATGCCTTTTCATCTCGCCTATAGAGCTGAGGCAGTAGTTCCGGTGGAGATATCCAACCCCTCACTACGAGTGGGACACTTTGATGAAGCCAGGAACAACCAAACAATGCGAGAAAACTTGGACCTACTCAAAGAAGGAAGAGCCAACGCCCAGGTAAAACTCATGGCATACCAGCAGAAACTGGCTCAATACTACAACGCCCGAGTTAAGGAGCGACACTTCTTCCCCGGGGACCTAGTTCTACGGCGAGTAAGCGTGGCCGACCCACGGGGAGCCGCAGGAAAGTTCGCACCAAACTGGGAAGGCCCGTATAGGGTAGCGGAGACACTCGGCAAAGGAGCGTACAGGCTAGTGATGCTGGGGGGAGAGGTACCCAAGACGTGGAACTCCGTCAACCTCAGAAAATACTCGTCACCAGCCATACTCCACCAAGGTAAGTTACCTACGAATAGTAAAGAGTTAACCTAAGGGCTCCCTAAAGGCGAGCACTGCTCCCCTTGAAAATGAAGAGGTGGCTTAAGGGCTTCCTAAAGGCGAGCACCGCTCCCCTTGAAAATAAGAAGGTGGCTTAAGGGCTTCCTAAAGGCGAGCACTACTCCCCTTGAAAATAAAGAGGTAACTGATGAGGGCATCTCACGACACTCCCTCTAGTTTGGTCGTCTGCACACTCTTGATATGGTCTGATCATGGTCTCCACTTGTTATCTTCATTTTCCCAGTGTCATTTATGTATTTTCCTTTTATTGAGTCCTATCTTATGTATTTTCCTTTATTGAGTCATGTGGTTCTAGCCCATTTCCCTTATTTTGCTTAAACTGGGCCTTATGTCCTTAGTTATGGGCCCATAGGATTGAGTCTAGGATATGCTCGGTCTTTTGTCCTATTGTCAAGGACATTTTGGTCATGAAAAGAGTGGTTGCCTATAAATAGGCCCCATCTCTCCACTTGTAGTCACTCTTGATGAATATTGAAAAAAAAAACCACCTCTTATTATCTCTCAACTCTCTCTCTTACTCACTATATCTCTCAATCTCTCTCTCATTCTCTCTCTCCCCAAGGGGAGTTCGACCCTCCCTCTCTCTCCTCTTCCCCCCTCACTTACTCCAACCCCCAACCACCTCCACTACCTCACCCACCTCCATTAAGGCTCTCCCCTTCCCCATAGCCCTTCATTTACTTCCCCTCCTTGTCCCAAAGCAACTCTTCCACCTCCCAACACAATTCCCCCACTTCCCCACACAAATCCCACCACTTCCAAGGCCAATTTCGAATTTTAACCTTCCCTCCCATAGCCATTAGAATCATCTTGCCCCTTCTTCTCTCTTGGCCACCCCCTTCCCCACCTCATCTTCTTCTTCACATTCTTACCCTGCTTCAGGAAACAGAAATACAGCAACTTGCAGAGGAGGCCACGGTCACCCATCAACGACTCAGGGAGCAAGGCCTACATTTCCAGAATCATCTGCAAGTCAGCTTTCAAGGCGAGGTGGTTTCGTCGGCATCCGAGTTCGGTGCTGTCCGCAATCACCATTCTTCTCCGACTGCGCCGAACCTCTCAGATCCGGAGCCAGAGCTGCAGAGACGACTCGCCCACGGCTAACCTTGAAGGAACCAGTCTTCAAGGTCTTCTACAAAGTTCTTCCTCCCTCTGTCAGCGTCCAGGAACAGAAGGCGGAACCCCGTTCGGCATCGGACAACCAGAGTTACTATTTTTCTACCACAACCACGCCGTTCTGCCTCCTCACTGTCTGCACCGACCTCCGTCCACTTCTCTGGACACCCAGTTCATCTCCGACATCAGAAGACGTCCCCGTTTGTTTTGTTGCAAAGAAGACTCCTCCACGATTCCAAAGAGTCCAGCGGTGCCAGGTTCGGAGCTCCGGAGCGATCGTGGTACCTTCTGCAACCTGCTGTTGCAGACAGAGCTCGACCAGCAACCAGAGCTGCATCCACCTTCCAGCCACCGGTGCGGTCAGCCCTGAGAATCATAGCTTCCCCAAAAATTCAAGCTTCATCCCCTATCAGTTGGCAAACGTTTGGCGTTGGTTTCGTCGCAATCCAAGCTTCGTGGAATTTTTAGCTGCCACAACACCGATCCACTGTCCAGAAAACCTGCAGGTGGGCAGAACCAGCGAAGCTCGGAATCTCGATCTCCTTTGCATTTCTCCCCACCCCGCTTGGCCGGCTGAAGGCCCCTCCCTGCGTGGAGGTAGTTTTGAATGTACTAAGTGTAACCCCCACCCCAAGATCACCCCTCCTGCGAGAGGAGTAGTGCTGTACCCTTTACATTTTCAGGTCAAGCTACACCGCCGCGGCGATCGGGTGCATACCCTCGCCTCCCGGCGCGCCCTCGTCTCCGAACGGGATCGGTGTCTTCACACCGATCAGGTGAGCTTCTGGTACTACCCTTTGTAGCCTTATTCCTGCTAGCTTAGTATTGCTTTGATTGCTCGTCGGCGGTGAGAAGAGAGTTCGAATTTGCATGCTAGTTTGTTAGTGTCCACCGCGGACCGTGAGAGAGTGTCACCCAAACCCCGCCTTGCGGGCCAGCCACCCACGAAGTTGGGTATCCTAGACTCTTTGGAGTCAGCCGTAGCATTGTAAGTCCATTAGAACAATTGGGTCCCATCCCGGACCCTCATCATTATCCCCCGGACCCACCGGGTGAGCGTGTGAACCGTGTGAGCAAAAATCGTCGATTGTGAGAATCATTGAGTGCTTGTATGCTTGCGGGTCTAAGTCCTAGGGTCATATCATCCTCTTTAGTGGTCTTTGGGCTGTGCCACATCAAGTGGTATCAGAGCGGTCATAGGCTTGTCCTTACAAGTCTAGTCTTGGGTCACACTAAGTCTTTCTTAGGTGCATTCGCACACCCTTGCATAGCCCACCCAACCTTGCATGACCACCCGTAGTGGAACTCATTATCAAGGCAATCCATCTTCTTCCAATAACACCATGAATCCCAATCCCCAAGGAAATCCCCCTCACAATGAGCATGAGCTTCCCGACCAAATGAGGTTTCTTGTGGACTACATGACCGAAATTATGGGAAGGCTTGACGGTATTACGGCCCGGCTTGAACAACTTGAGGAAAATAGACCTATTCCAAGGGAAGGAGATAGGAGAGATCCCCCTCCACATGTGGAGCCAGCCATAGGAGGACTCAACCTTGACCCCCCTCCCGAACCGGAAAGGGACCCACCCCCTAGAAGGAATGAGAGGCCTCCCCGGGACAACCCGGATGACCAACTAATGAGACTTGTGAAAGTCGATGCTCCCACTTTTGATGGATCTCATCATCCGAGCATCTACTTAGATTGGGAGGCAGCCATGGATCAATATTTTGATTGGTACCCAATGACCGAGGATAGGAAAGTCCGACTTGCAAAGATGCAATTAACCAAACTTGCCAAGACTCATTGGATGAATGTTGAAGCCTTAAGGATAGTTAGGAGGGAAGTTCCAATCACCACATGGGGGGCCATGAAAGACCAACTCAAACTCAAATATGTCCCACCCTCCTACCATCAAAACCTCTTAGATGAATGGCAAGCCTTGACTCAAGAAGGAAAGACCGTTATGGAATACATTGAAAAGTTTGACTACTACCTCCTCAAATGTGGAGTCCAAGAGGACCCCTCCGTCACACTCTCCCGCTTTAGGAATGGGCTTCAATTCCATATCAAAAAGGAACTATTCATGCGTCAAGTAACAACTTTAGAGCAAGCCTACCAAGTAGCTCGGGATGCCGAGAAATTCTCTCGGTACACGCGAATGGTTCCCCCTCGGGGAATGGACCCTAGAGCCATGGCACCTCGGGCCAACCCTCCACCACCCCAAAGAGGTCTCCTTCCTACACCCATGGGAACTCCTCCCACACGAGTCACCCCTCCTAATGCCAATCCACCATTCCGCCCCGCAAGTGGGCCCCTAAACACAACTCCCAATAGGCCCAATTCGACACCCACTCTCCCTCACACTAAGGTGACCCCAAACCATCAAAGTGGGCAGCAATGCTTTAGGTGTTATGGGTATGGACACTTTGCCAATCAATGCCCCACCAAGGGAGCATCAAACTTACTCATAGAGGAGACCAACCCCCAACCCCAAGCTGAATTTGAAGGAGAGATTGAGGTATATGAACCCTCTCTTGAATGGGAGGAGGAGTATGAGAACCACTACATGGAAAGCAACCAAGAACAACCTCCTCCACCCACCGACTCCCACCTAGGAGTGGTTAGATGCACCCTCACCCAAAACCAAGAGCATGATTGGAGGAGAAACACCATATTCCATACCTACATAAGGATGGGGAGCCATGTTAGGAAGGTCATCTTGGATAATGGAAGTAGTGTGAATGTGGTGTCACCCGACACCGTCAAACTTTTGGGCCTTACCACCTCCCCACATCCCCACCCATATAGGGTAGCATGGATTGATACCACCTCCATACCCGTTAGTGCCCGTTGCCTTGTCCCAATTACATTCCAATCCTATCAAGGCCAAGTGTGGTGTGATATCCTTCCAATGGAAGTTGGGAGTATCCTTTTAGGACGGCCTTGGATCTACGATGTAGATGCCACCTTCTTAGGAAGAACCAACGCTTGCATCTTCATTCATGAGGGGAAGAAGATCCAACTCAACCCATCTCCACCCCGCACTCTACCTAAGAAGGCCTCTCCCTCCCTTGAGGGACCCACTACCCTTCCCCCCATCCCAACACCAACAAACCCCACCCCATCAAGTCCTAGTCCTAGTAACATCAAAGAGCCTCCTAGGAGCCTACACCTTGTCACTAGGAAAGAGTTTGAGGAAGAAGTCAACCAAGGGGATCAAGTATGTGCCATTGTCATTTGTCTAGGGGAATCCACCCCAACCGATCCACACCCCCTAGAAATTCATCAACTCCTTAAGGACTTCCATGATGTATTTCCCGAGGAGCTTCCGGACAAACTACCACCTATGAGAGATGTGCAACATGCCATCGACCTCGTGCCCGGGGCTACCTTGCCCAACCTCCCACACTACCGACTCAACCCCACCGAGCATGCCGAGCTTCGGAGGCAGATTGAAGAACTCATCAAGAAGGGCTTCCTCCGAATTAGCAAAAGCCCTTGTGCCGTCCCGGCTCTTCTTACACCCAAAAAGGATGGGACTTGGCGCATGTGTGTAGATAGCCGAGCCGTCAACAAGATAACGGTCAAATATAGGTTCCCCATCCCTCGGCTTGATGACATGCTAGACATGCTAGCGGGAGCCACCATCTTCTCCAAAATTGATCTCAAAAGTGGCTACCACCAAGTCCGCATTAGGCCCGGGGACGAGTGGAAAACCGCCTTTAAAACTAAGGACGGTCTCTATGAATGGCTTGTTATGCCTTTCGGCCTTTCTAATGCACCAAGTACCTTCATGCGTCTCATGACCGAGGTTCTCCGGCCCTTCATTGGCATCTTTCTAGTTGTCTACTTTGATGACATCCTCATATATAGCCAATCCAAGGAAGCCCACCTCGATCACCTCAAACAAGTGTGCACCATCCTTAGGAAAGAGAGTCTCTTTGCCAATCCCGGGAAGTGTCATTTCTTGACCAATCAACTAGCCTTCCTAGGATTTATTGTCTCATCCCAAGGAGTATCCATGGACCCCGAAAAGGTCCAAGCTATTCTTGAGTGGCCCGAGCCCAAAACCATTCATGACGCCCGAAGCTTCCATGGGCTAGCCACCTTCTATAGGAGATTCATCCGGGGGTTTAGCACTATCACCACTCCTATCACGGATTGCCTCAAGAAAGGCACATTTGTTTGGACTAGGGCAGCCTCCAAAGCCTTCCTAGAGCTTAAAGAGAAAATGACCCAAGCCCCGGTCCTTTGCCTACCCGACTTTTCTAAGGTCTTTGAGGTCACATGTGATGCTTCCGGGGTAGGGATTGGAGGTATCCTTAGCCAAGAGGGTCACCCGGTAGCCTACTTTAGTGAAAAACTTTGTGAGGCTAGGACGAGATACTCCACATATGACAAAGAGCTTTATGCCGTGGTTCAATCCCTCCGGCATTGGAGGCACTATCTCCTACCCAAAGAATTTGTGATCTTCTCGGACCATGAGGCTTTGAAATACCTCAACACTCAACAAAAGCTCAATGCCCGCCATGCTCGATGGGTAGAATACATTCAAGCCTACACCTTTGTCCTCAAGTATAAGATGGGTAGTGAGAATCGCGCCGCCGATGCACTGAGTAGGCGGGTAGCCTTACTCTCCACTGTCCAAGTGGAAGTAACCGGATTTGAGAGGATCAAAGGAGAATACCCACATTGCCCCGACTTTGGGACCCACTACAACACCCTTTCTACCCAACCACTCAAGGAGTATAAGGGGTTCATACTTCAAGATGGATATCTGTTCAAAGGGGATAGACTTTGCATACCTAGGACTTCACTTAGGGACTTCCTAGTTTGGGAGTTACATAGTGGCGGCCTAGCTGGTCACTTTGGGGTCCACAAAACCATAGAGTTGGTTGAGAGGCAATTCCACTGGCCCAGTCTCAAGAAGGATGCGGCCCACATTGTGGGACAATGCCGCATATGTGCATCCGCCAAGCAAGTAAGACAAAACACCGGGCTTTACACACCTCTACCCATACCCGATAGACCATGGGAAGATTTGAGTATGGATTTCATTCTTGGCCTACCAAAGACCTTGCGCAAACATGATTCCATCTTTGTAGTGGTTGACAGGTTCTCAAAAATGGCCCACTTTATCCCCTGTTCCAAGACCTCTGATGCCTCTAAGGTCGCCCGGTTATTCTTCGATGAGGTAGTCCGACTCCATGGGTTACCTAAGACTATTGTGTCCGATAGAGATGTGAAATTCACTAGTTATTTTTGGAAGACTCTATGGCACTTGATGGGGACCCTCCTCAAATTCTCCACTGCCTATCATCCTCAAACCGATGGCCAAACTGAGGTTGTCAACCGAAGCCTTGGGAACTTACTCCGATGCCTTGTAGGGGACCACCCTGGGAATTGGGATCTCCTCTTATCTCAAGCCGAGTTTGCCTACAATGATTCTGTCAATAGGTCCATAGGCAAGAGTCCATTTGAGGTAGTACATGGGTATAGGCCTAGAAAACCCTCAGATCTCATTCCCCTCCCCTCACATGCTAGAGTGTCAGTCTCAGCTGAGTCCTTTGCACAGCATATCAAAGAATTGCATGATGATATCCGCAAGCATATAGGGAAAAATAATGAGGCTTACAAAAGACGGGCCGATGCTCACCGGCGCCACTATGAATTCCAAGTGGGAGATCCGGTGATGGTGAGGACGGAGCGGCTCCTTCCAGGGCCTGCCTCCAAGTTGAGGGCACGAGGGTCGGGACCCTTTCGAGTTCTACGACGACTTGGCAGCAATGCCTATGAGCTTGACTTACCAGAGAGCTATGGGGTACACCCTACCTTCAACGTGGCAGACCTGGTACCCTACAAAGGCCCCGCGGTGGAACCCAGTCAGGAGCTTGAGCCTTTACCCCCCCTTATGAGAGACACCCCCGGAGGGACTCCACTTTCTAGCCTGAGAGACCGACAAGAGCAGGTAGAGGCAATACTGGATGAGCAGAGTATCATTACAAGGCACAGGGTGTATCAGCGCTATCTGGTTAGGTGGAAGAACCGTCCCCCGATCGAGGATGCATGGGTGAGTCGAGAGGATTTGATGCGCCTGGACCCCGGCATGTTGGAGCAGTACGACAGCCAGGCAGACCCATACTCGACAGGGTCGAGTTCTCCCCACCCCGGGGGATTTGATGAGGGCATCTCACGACACTCCCTCTAGTTTGGTCGTCTGCACACTCTTGATATGGTCTGATCATGGTCTCCACTTGTTATCTTCATTTTCCCAGTGTCATTTATGTATTTTCCTTTTATTGAGTCCTATCTTATGTATTTTCCTTTATTGAGTCATGTGGTTCTAGCCCATTTCCCTTATTTTGCTTAAACTGGGCCTTATGTCCTTAGTTATGGGCCCATAGGATTGAGTCTAGGATATGCTCGGTCTTTTGTCCTATTGTCAAGGACATTTTGGTCATGAAAAGAGTGGTTGCCTATAAATAGGCCCCATCTCTCCACTTGTAGTCACTCTTGATGAATATTGAAAAAAAAACCACCTCTTATTATCTCTCAACTCTCTCTCTTACTCACTATATCTCTCAATCTCTCTCTCATTCTCTCTCTCCCCAAGGGGAGTTCGACCCTCCCTCTCTCTCCTCTTCCCCCCTCACTTACTCCAACCCCCAACCACCTCCACTACCTCACCCACCTCCATTAAGGCTCTCCCCTTCCCCATAGCCCTTCATTTACTTCCCCTCCTTGTCCCAAAGCAACTCTTCCACCTCCCAACACAATTCCCCCACTTCCCCACACAAATCCCACCACTTCCAAGGCCAATTTCGAATTTTAACCTTCCCTCCCATAGCCATTAGAATCATCTTGCCCCTTCTTCTCTCTTGGCCACCCCCTTCCCCACCTCATCTTCTTCTTCACATTCTTACCCTGCTTCAGGAAACAGAAATACAGCAACTTGCAGAGGAGGCCACGGTCACCCATCAACGACTCAGGGAGCAAGGCCTACATTTCCAGAATCATCTGCAAGTCAGCTTTCAAGGCGAGGTGGTTTCGTCGGCATCCGAGTTCGGTGCTGTCCGCAATCACCATTCTTCTCCGACTGCGCCGAACCTCTCAGATCCGGAGCCAGAGCTGCAGAGACGACTCGCCCACGGCTAACCTTGAAGGAACCAGTCTTCAAGGTCTTCTACAAAGTTCTTCCTCCCTCTGTCAGCGTCCAGGAACAGAAGGCGGAACCCCGTTCGGCATCGGACAACCAGAGTTACTATTTTTCTACCACAACCACGCCGTTCTGCCTCCTCACTGTCTGCACCGACCTCCGTCCACTTCTCTGGACACCCAGTTCATCTCCGACATCAGAAGACGTCCCCGTTTGTTTTGTTGCAAAGAAGACTCCTCCACGATTCCAAAGAGTCCAGCGGTGCCAGGTTCGGAGCTCCGGAGCGATCGTGGTACCTTCTGCAACCTGCTGTTGCAGACAGAGCTCGACCAGCAACCAGAGCTGCATCCACCTTCCAGCCACCGGTGCGGTCAGCCCTGAGAATCATAGCTTCCCCAAAAATTCAAGCTTCATCCCCTATCAGTTGGCAAACGTTTGGCGTTGGTTTCGTCGCAATCCAAGCTTCGTGGAATTTTTAGCTGCCACAACACCGATCCACTGTCCAGAAAACCTGCAGGTGGGCAGAACCAGCGAAGCTCGGAATCTCGATCTCCTTTGCATTTCTCCCCACCCCGCTTGGCCGGCTGAAGGCCCCTCCCTGCGTGGAGGTAGTTTTGAATGTACTAAGTGTAACCCCCACCCCAAGATCACCCCTCCTGCGAGAGGAGTAGTGCTGTACCCTTTACATTTTCAGGTCAAGCTACACCGCCGCGGCGATCGGGTGCATACCCTCGCCTCCCGGCGCGCCCTCGTCTCCGAACGGGATCGGTGTCTTCACACCGATCAGGTGAGCTTCTGGTACTACCCTTTGTAGCCTTATTCCTGCTAGCTTAGTATTGCTTTGATTGCTCGTCGGCGGTGAGAAGAGAGTTCGAATTTGCATGCTAGTTTGTTAGTGTCCACCGCGGACCGTGAGAGAGTGTCACCCAAACCCCGCCTTGCGGGCCAGCCACCCACGAAGTTGGGTATCCTAGACTCTTTGGAGTCAGCCGTAGCATTGTAAGTCCATTAGAACAATTGGGTCCCATCCCGGACCCTCATCATTATCCCCCGGACCCACCGGGTGAGCGTGTGAACCGTGTGAGCAAAAATCGTCGATTGTGAGAATCATTGAGTGCTTGTATGCTTGCGGGTCTAAGTCCTAGGGTCATATCATCCTCTTTAGTGGTCTTTGGGCTGTGCCACATCAGTAACCTAAGGGTTTTCCTAGAGGCGAGCACCGCTCCCCTTGAAAAGAGGTAGCTTAAGGGCTCCCTAGAGGCGTGCACTGCTCCCCTTGGAAATGAAGAGGTAGTTTAAGGGCTCCCTAAAGGCGTGCACTGCTCCCCTTAAAAATGAAGAGATAGCTTAAGGGCTTCCTAAAGGCGATCACTACTCCCCTTGAAAACAAAGAGGTAAACTAAGGGTTTTCCTAGAGGCGAGCACCGCTCCCCTTGAAAACGAAGGTGGCTTAAGGGCTTCCTAAAGGCGAGCACTGCTCCCCTTAAAAATGAAGAGGTAACTTAAGGGTTTCTTAGAGGCGAGCACTGCTCCACTTGAAAATGAAGAGATAACCTAAGGGTTTCCTTGGAGGACATGAACACTGTGGAACGCGAGCACGAGGAGCCACCCAAAAAGCACGCAGAAGCACTCTAGTAAAAGGTACACAACAGTATTGGCTCAAAAATAAAGAATTTATATTTCTTTAGTCAAAATACAAGCTACCCGAAATAGGCAAAATACCCTCATGTGGGCCAAATACAAGTATGCGGAGAGATAGAATGTGCTCGACCATGGGGATATACGACTCCAACAGTTCACTTCCCGGGCACCGTCCTCTGCCAACGATCATGTTGAGTCTCTGAGCAGACACCTAGCACCCATTTTTGTTCTGTGGAAGGGTGCCACCGGAGAATCCTCCTATGCCAGAGAAGAGGGACAAGGCCCCCTAGGCCAACAAAGGGCTTCACTGGTAGAAAGCCTACACCAGGAAAACTAGGCCGCCCATCACAGGGAACCAGTCGGCCTAAACAAGTCAGCGGGGGGTAGCGGTACTACGAGGCCAACACATTATGAAGGCCACACCGGCATACTGGCCATGCCTTCAAACAAGCAAGACCTCGCCGCCCCGGCCGCCACCGGCATCCACCTTGAATAGAGAGGTTGACCTGCCATGGCCAATGCTCGACGAGTCCACCGCCGTCGTCCAGCCGCATGGCCTTGTCTACAAAGCGGAGGAGTCCTCCCCTCGGCTCAGAAAATGCTTCCATCCAAGCTTGCCGAGTGGAAGAACGGAAAATAGTTCCCTACCCTTCCTCACGCTCCTTCCCACTGGAAGATAGGAAGATGTTCCAGCAACAGGGAGCATCTCACCAAGCACCTGCAAAAGGCAAACAATGGTTACGTACTACAGAGGCAAGCAATAGGAACTCTCGAAGAGACGGAAGACCGCAATACCCAGAGACTTCCCATCCCTTTAGGGATGAAACTTATCCGGCTCAAGAAGCAGGACCCCCTGCTGGCGTATAAGCGGTTAACCTTCTCCAAGGCCTCCCGCCAGCCGTCCAGGTACCCGAGCCTGTACTGCTCAGAGACCGGGCCACCCTCTCCAGACGCTGGTCATGGTCGCCATGGTACCGGCACTGGGTTTCTCCGGAGGACCAAGGGTTGACGATGAGCATGCAAAATTTCATCATCCGACGAAGTACCGGACTCTCCTGATGACATCACCTAAGAAGTCTACTCTCAAGGGGTTCGCTAGGGCAAGGCTGATCATCGGAACACCGCGAAGGCCACCATTTATAGGGGAGCAAAGTCCCCGAAAGTATGAGGACTCCTACCGCCTCAATCAAATCCATGGAAATCGAAGCGACGGATCCCGAAAGTCACGCCCCATTGCGGTTACCTCGAGGATGCCGCTTCATATCCTCAGAAGATCTCATAACCGCCCAGAAGAAAGCAAGTACACGGGCGAAACTGCGAGACTTGCAAAATAAAGCAAGCTTTTTCCATTCCAAAATGCAAGATTTACAAAAAGAAGACTGCCACCTAGGAAGAAACAGATGAAAGCAAGAAATAAACAAGTAGGGGCACCCTTCTAAGGGTGCACCCCGGATACATAGTCACGTGCCCCAATCTCAACGGGCTCACGTGCGTTTACAACTCCAACAGGAGGCGACTGCTCATCCAAGTCCACCACTTGGTCCCCGACCACCAAGACATCGTCAAGTTCTCGCTCACCCGCATTCGACGTCGACCTCCCAACGCCCGCCTCTACGGAGTCGAGTTCCCCCTCTCCATCCTCGGCATCCGAGCCGTAAGGAGTTGAAGGAGGGTGGATGTCCGGGGCTGAAAGGCCAAGATTCTCCGCCATGGCCTTCACCGCAGCACGCTAGCCCTCCCGAAAGCCACGGTCACGGGCTGGCCCGAAGAACTCCAAGGCCGCCTCCGTTAGCTCGTCCCGGTAAGCCGAGGAGGAGCGAAAGTTCTCCACAGCCTCCTCGCCAGCCGAGGACAGGGACATACGCAGCCTGGTGAGCTCTGCCTCGACCTCCTGGGCGCTGGCCTCCATGGCTTAGACCGCCGCCTCCAACCTGGCTGCTCGCTCCCCGGCCGCATCAGCCGGCGCCCGAAAGGAGTCCCGATCGCGCTCCATGCCGACGAGGGCCAACCCTAGTTGGGCCAACTGTTCTTGGAGTCCGACATTGGCAGCTTCAGACTCCTTCAAACGCCCTTCAATTTTTGACTGAAGGGCCCGACCAGCCTCCAGCTCGCGGACGACATCAAGGAAACGATCCCTCCACAACCCGAGGGCACTGATGACCAGGCACGCGCTCCTTGCAGCGATGGCCGTCAACTCGTTTGCGGCCTCAGGACCGAGCTCCCCAACGTGCTAGTGCCAGTGAGCACTACACACCATAAGGTCGGTGACAGTCGCAACCCTGGGCAGACCCGCCATCAAGTCCTCGGGCTGCGAGGACTGGCCACCTGAAGGGACCCCCGGTGGGGGGAGAACACTCACTTTGGTAGCAGCAGGAGCTTTGCCCCTTTCACGCCCCCGCCCTCCGGAGGCGGGTGCCAGAGCAGCGGCTTCCGGCACTTCAGACGATGGCGGCGGAGGAACACTGGTGGGAGGCACCTCAGAGGAAGGTGGGCCACGGCTTCTGGCCAGGGTCGAATCTCTCCCTCTCTTCCTCGGCCGACGGCGTCTATCCATCTCCGCCATCTCGTCATCAGTCAGAGGAATTCGATTACCGCCAGCCATGGCGGGCTCTTCTCCCGACACGCTAGGGGTGGCTTCGGGAGAACTCCACCGAAGACTAGGCCCTCCGCTGGCCACATACGCTTCAGGCGAACGCACTAGAGGAATGCCAACTGGGATCGAATACTGCAACCACCCCGAGGCAAGCGTAACCTGGGCTTGAGGGGTGACGACTGGCACCTGACCGGCTCCCGGAGCAGCGTGGTCCACGGGGCGAGGAGCAAGCCGTGGCAACTTGATGGTCTCGTAGGTCCAACCATGCGCTTCCGTCGCCCCTGAAAGCCGAACAAGGTTAGTCAAGCACCAGTCACTACCGACGTGACCCTATGAAAGGATAAAGCTAGTACCCTACGGTAACGAGGGACACAACCCCAGCTCCCGAAGCAGCACCGAGGTTAGAACAAAGTCTGTGTCAGAAAGGGGGTACCAGAGAATAGCCTTCAACTTCTGGCGGTCATCGACCTCGAGAGACGGCTTCGTATCACACCAAGTGCGGCAACAACCGTTGTGCATCCAGCTGTCGGAGGCCTCTGCCCAGTCTTTCGACTTGACAAGATATACGTACCACTCTGCCCAGCCTTTGCAGTTGGACGCAGTACGAGAGACGGTGATGAAATGCTGGTGGGTACGTGTGGACGTCAAAAAATGTTGATGAGGATCATATGGCATGCACATCTCGACACTCGAGAGCAAGCCGAAGATGGAAACGCCGAATAAACCTCATGCCTCGCCCGATCAGGACCAGAACTCGCTTAGTGGTCCGCTACCCATTAAGGAAGCCCCCCCCAGGCGGAAATACGGCTACAACTCTCCGACCGGCCATGTCGAGAGCTGAATCAAAGAAAAGTTAGGAACTCCGGCACAGTCTCGGCATGCACGGAAAGTCACACAAAGTCTGGGACCGAGCCCCAAAGGCTGTAAACGGAATATTATGGAGGCCATACATTTCAACTAGAACATTCCGGGAATGCCAACATTCGAATAAATAGCTGCGACATCGAAAAGAATCCATTTGATGCTTAAAACGGCGCGCTCTAAACCGGCGCGCCCCTTCAACATCCTAATCCGGTGCCCCTAAAACCGGCACGCCCCATTTCCCATTTGCCCTTGCTGTTGCCTTAATACGGCGTGCTACCCTTGCTTGGCATACCCGGCGTGCCCCTTGCAAAGCTCTAATCCGGCGCGCACAACCCCGCGCCGTTTTACCTCCGAGGCGTCCCATCCTACATCTGATCCCCTATTTTCGGGTGTAAACAGAAGGAACTTGCCTGAAGTGGGTGAGCAACCTACTCCTGACCGACGTGCAACTGCCTGAGGCCCTCCGGCTCCCAGGAATGGAGGGCTTCGAGCTCCGCACCGAACGTCACTTCTCCGTCGGTAACCGTCGGCCAATCCCGTGGAGGCAACTTCCCTACTCTACTGCTTCCCCTATCTGCAGGCCACTCAAGATCTTTGAGCAGGAGAAGGTGAAGAAGAAAGAGAAGGGAGGACCGCTCCCATCCTTACTCTCATAAAAGGGAGGCACACTCCACCGGAGAAAGAAGACGAGTTCATTCGACTGAGAGGCTGGTTCGCTCGGCTAAAGGCTAGCTGAGAGAAGAGAGGAAGGAGTCCACGTCCCCCTGCGCCGGCAAGGTGAAGAAGAAGAGAGAGTGTGTGAGAGAAGAAAGGTGAGTTCAGAGGGGGGGAAGCTTGTGCTCTTTCCCCCTCCCCCACCGATGTATTTTTCTCTTTTCTCCGATGTATTTTCCCTCGCTCTGGGGTAGATCCCCTTCTGTATTTAACCTCCCTTCCTTCGTGGATGAACAAAAAGAAAGAAAGACTTTTGCACTACATGTTATTGTTTTTGTTTGTTAGCCTCTGCCTTCCCTTTGTCATCTCCTGCTCATCCAGGGTCCTTGAAGCCTTCCTCTCCATGGTATGGCCTTCTAAGGAACCCGTCAAAGGGATGCACACTCATAGCCTCTTATGGCGTACATCCATCCCGCTTACGAGATCATCACCCGTGAGCTACTGGAGCTCTTGAAGGCTAGTCCTCGAGCCTCCACAAGCGCTTACGGGTTAACGGAGGCCTCACTCCGATTTTTGAGGTTCACCCCAGAGCAATCCGTTTGGTGTTCCTCCTTTTTTCTCTGGCAAGACCTTAGTCCGGGGGAGATGCTGCCCAAATTTTGCCAAACGAAGAGCACATAAGAACAGACGAACAAGCTAAGCTCTCTGGGAGTAAGTGCAGCGTATGTTTGAAGCCCCTGAATCAACCTGAATCTCTGAGTTCCTGCATAATAAACCCTTCAAGTAAAACATCCAAATACACATACTCGTTCACCTCAACAAATGATCAGAAGCACTCTATTGATTTAAAGTGTCAACCGAACAAGCAATCCATCCATTTGATCAATCTGCAGGTTGAAGAAACGAGAAAAGAATCAAAGAGAATGAAAGAAAACTCATAATAGCTATCCCGGCGCGCTCCTTAATCCGACGCGGGCTAATCCGACGCGCTACCCCCCCTGTGTCGGAATAGCATTACACTCAAAACCATCTTCAAACTCCTGAAACGAATAGTGTGCCCCCTTTAGCCTCAATCCGGCGCGCCCTCCTGTTCTTGGCTAATTCGGTGCGCCCCCCCTTGTGCTCCCTTATCCGACGCGCCCCCTTGTAATACCCATAACCGGCGCCCCCCCCCCCCCCCCCCTTGTGCTCCCTTATCCGGCGCGCCCCCCTTGTAATACCATAACCGGTGCGCCCCCCCCTTTGTAATACCCACACCAGCGTGCCCCTCTTCTCTCTTGGCACCTCCCTTAGCCGGCGTGCTTGAAAAGAAAAGAATAATTAATCAAAATAAAAGGCTCTAAGCTAATGGATAAAACAAATGAAAGGAATATGAAGCCAATAATCACAAGTTTTCTCCCCGCTATAATCAAAATTTTGTTCCGGGGGCTTCGCCACCGGAACCCCACGACCTGACCGCGCAGGTCGATCCGCGTGCGAGGGCGCACGTTGCCGAGTTCGGGTTTCACATTTAACAACTCGCTTCCCCGGACTGTGCGTGAAGAGAAAAGTAATGATGTCCCGTGGTATCAGACATGGACCTCGGAATCCACCACATGGTCATGATCCGTGCACCTCTTGGGCCGATAGTTCATCAGCTTGACCCACTTCTTCCAGGATCCGATCCCGTATCCGCATTAAACTTGCCGTACCTACGGCAGACATCCGTACGCTTTTATCGTCATCTTCGACGCTACTAATGCGGACTTCCGTCCGAACACGAAATGGTCCGTGAGTGACCAACATATACGTATCTATGAACATTTTACGCCCCAATGCGGGTTTGTTTAAACGTGACCCGAGATCTTTGTTCTCGCTTTATTACCATGAATTTCAGGCCGTAGGGCCCTTATTCCTGGAAATCAATCAAGGGTGTTCCCCCGTATGGGGGATGTAAATAACGCCGTGGCCTTTACGGCACGGCGGATTTTGGTCCCGACACGAACTACACAATCGTCTGATTAGTCAGATCGAGCGCACAATAAATCATCACCTAGGTGACTGGCATGCCCTCGCACTTAATAAACCCAATAAACGAATAACCAACGATCCTTAATAAAAGTGCGTCCACAGTGTGAGCCTTGAAATAGGTGAAATAGGTATCGAACGAGCAACTCTGGAGGAGGAAGAAGTGCCGAAACAGATCGACACTTGGCCCCACCGATGCTCTATGGCACGCGTAGACAAACCCACATAGGATGATGTAAGAATTGGGGGTTATTTCCCCAGGATGCCGCCCATAGTGATGGAGGACAGATGCGATGAAGGGATGGACTGGAACACAGAAGCCCGCCTGAAAGGAGGCCACCGGGACCATGATCCCACCGGAAGGGTAACTCATTATGTCATCTCCCACGGAGGGAAAGATGATGTCATACTCAGGAGGAATCTGGACTGCTTCCCATAGGCCATGGATCACCCTATAAGTCACTAGGGGTGGGGAACTAGACCGACCAGTGCCCGCACCCGAGGTGCTCGACACACTGCCCCGACCGTGAGGCACCTCCTCTGAAGAGGGAGAATCGACGCTGAGAACTCTCCTACGCGGAGGCATCGCTACAGAAGATTAAAAAAATAGGGCAAGAAGGATCCTCACCAGGCAAAGGGAGGAAGACGCCTACAATGAGGTGCGACAACCGGCAAGACGTGGGTACAGTTTGCGAGAAACCTCACAGCAGGTCTTATAATCGCCCACTACGGATCGATGTTATCCCCTGAAGGGCAGGTGAAAGGTCGTCGGCCGCTACGGCGGTACGGCTACCGATGCCAGATGATTGTTCTGAGCCCACGCCCCCAGAACGAGAGAAGACTCGGGGTCATCATTACCAGCGTGGCTTCTACCACCGCCAAAGGCACCTTGCGCGCCAAGCAGGCTCTCGAAGCTACCAACTCCCGTCGTACCAGGAAATCATCTTCAAATCATTGCACTCCAGAAGAACCCTCTCTTGGACTACTCTCAGCCCCTGGCAGAGTGCTCGGCGACTGAGAATAGGGGGAAGTGAGGAGGGTAAATCCAGTTTGATCAGCATTCTTCCCAGTAACGACTGGCCCAGGCCCAAAATAGCTCTCGGTGAGCGCGCCACCGACATATGTGGCCTGCCAAAGCATGGCCCAAACCGACTCGACATTGGATTCAAAAAAATATAAGGGTTACGGCTCAAGCACGGTCCTTGTCGGAGAACACTCCGACGACCGACCGTTGCCCTCACGACGTCGGCCTTGAACCCGTAACGGGTGAGCACGCCCCATGAGTGCCGTAAGACTCGCCCAAGAACCGACCGACGCTGAGGCTATCGCCCCCCAACTGGAAACTCCCACCAATATAGTGGGGGAACGTTACTCTACTAAGCGGACCCTTCCCTCTCAAGGGATGAGGTCCCTCGCTCCAAGACAACCCATATAAAAGGGACATCAATAGAAGAGAATAGGCACAGTAGATTCTTTTACTAAACCCTATACTACTACGCAAGAGAAGGGTGACGGTGGATACTTCTGCCATAAGAGCTTCCTACTGAGAATAGAGCCACCAGACCTGCCACGACGACAGAGAGGCTACACGCTACGCTCAGAGAGAATCTTCCTCCTGCACAGCCTTACCACCCAGTGAGCACTCTCCGGGTACCCACTGGGAGCGGCGAGCAAGCGTGCAGAGGACCTACACGCCTCTCGGATCGTCTACTACGGCCACTACTTCTCTCATACTTTGCTCTTTTCTATTGCTCATTGATCCCTTGCTAACTTAAGCATCGGAGGGTTATCCCCTGGGGTAACACCCGGGACTCCTTCTGACGCCTCTTTGGTTTCTTGGTGTTTGCAGGCCTCCACGGGCGCGAGACGACGTCCCCAACAAATAAATAGAGAAGGTGGTATGTGGCCTAGGAACCATTTTCCTGCCGCTAAACTATGTATATCCCAGACTTCCATTCGGGACTTCTTCGTTTGGGAATTACATGGAGGTGGCCTTGCTAGTCACTTTGGGGTCCAAAAGACCATTGAGTTAGTCGAGAGGCAGTTCTATTGGCCAAGCCTTAAGAGGGATGTCACCAAAATTGTGGGTCAGTGTCGCACTTGCGCCTCGGCCAAGCAAGTGAAGCAAAACACCGATCTCTACACACCCCTCCCCATCCCAGACCGACCTTGGCAAGACTTGAGCATGGACTTTGTCCTGGGCCTCCCCAGGACCCTTCGCAAATGTGATTCTATCTTTGTGGTGGTCGATAGGTTCTCCAAAATGGCTCACTTTATCCCATGTTCCAAGACCACAGATGCTTCTAAGGTAGCCCGCTTATCCTTTGATGAGATTATCCGACTCCATGGTCTACCTAAAACCATCGTGTCCGACCGGGATATGAAATTCACTAGCTACTTCTGGAAGACCCTCTGGCATTTAATGGGCACCCTCCTCAAGTTTTCCACGGCCTACCATCCTCAAATTGATGGCCAAACTGAGGTCGTCAACCGAAGCCTCGGGAATCTACTTCGTTGCTTAGTTGGGGACCATCCCGAGAATCGGGATCTTCTCTTACCCCAAGCCGGATTTGCCTACAATGATTCCGTCAATAGGTCAATAGGCAAGAGTCCATTTGAAGTCATCCATGGTTATAGACCTAAGAAGCCCTCTGACCTTATTCCCCTTCCCCCACATGCTAGAGTGTCTATCTCTGCCGAGTCCTTCGCACAACACATCAAAGAGTTGCATGATAACATTCGCAAGCACATAGGGAAGAGTAACGAGGCTTACAAAAAGTGGGCAGATGCTCACAGGCACAACGTATAATTCCAAGTAGGTGACTCCATGATGGTGAGAACGGAGCGGCTCTTCCCCGGGGCCGCCTCCAAGCTGAGGGCACGAGGGTCTGGACCTTTCCAAGTTCTGAGATGATTTGGCAACAATGCTTATGAGCTGGACCTACCGGAGGGCTATGGGGTACATCCCACTTTCAATGTAGTGGATCTAACACCCTATAAGGGCCCTGCGGTAAAACCTAGTGACAATCTTGAGCCTTTACCTATCCTTGCGAGAGACACCAGCAGTGAGAATCCACCTTTCAGCCGGAGGGACCGACGGGAGCAAGTGCAGCTGATACAGGACGAGCAGAGCACCGTCACCAGGAACATGGTGCACCAACACTATCTTGTGAGGTGGAAGAACCGTCCTCCGACAGAGGACACGTGGCTGAGCCGGGAGGACCTGCTGCGTCTGGACCCGAACATTTTGGAGCGCTACCATAGTCAGGTGGACCCATACTCGACAGGGTCGAGCTCTTCTCACCCTGGGGGATTTGATGAGGGCATCTCTCATCACTCCCTCTGGCTAGGGTCGCCCACACATCCTTGAGGAAGCTTGACGGCGATCATCTCATGTTATCTTTATTTTCATGTCTTATTTATGTAATTTTTCTTAATGAGTCATGTGGTCATGAGTCAATTTTTCTTTGTTTTGTATTAATTGGGCCTTCGTAACCTAGTTTGGGCCCATATTGGTTGTTTAGGATAGCTTTGGTCTTTTGTATAAATGCCAATGGCATTTCGGTCATGTAAAGAGTTGGGTGCCTATCAATAGGACCCAACCCCCTTCCATTTGGAGGATTGATGCTTGAGAGATACAAATCCCATTTGAGTGAATTCTCCTCCTCCCTCCTAGTGGAGTGTGACTCTCCCTCTCTCTCTCTCTCTCTCCCTCCAAGAGAAGGCCCCCCCATCTCTCTAATCCCCCTCCCCAATTCAAATTTGAATTCCATCCCTCGCTTCCCAAGATAACTCCCTCCCTCTTCCCAAGGTCTCCTCCACCCTTCCCTAGGCACCCCTCCCACTTCCCAAGGCCTCCTCCACCCTTCCCTAGGCACCCACTAACTCCCCACCACCTCCCCAATTTAAAATTCAAATTTCATCTCCCGCTTCCCAAGGTGACCCCCCCTCTTCCCAAGATCTCCTCCACCCTTCCCTAGGCACACACTAACTCCCCACCCCCTCCCCAATTCAAAATTCAAATTTGTATCTGTAATGCTCCGGACCTTTCGGGTATTTTCCGAATAGTTATCGGGTCAGGATCCGTGGGTTTCGGATCACTTTTGTGGGTCCCGGATTCGCGTTTTAGCGGTTTCTGCGTGTTTTGCCGGTCGGACCTTCTGAACCCCGTGTAGGGTGAACCGTCGCGTTCTCCGACTCCGAGACGTTACCACTGCGATGTACTCTTCGAGAGGATCGCGGAGGTAATTTTTCCGTATTTATCTAAATTTTTGGATTTTTCAAATTTTTCCCCATATAAACCCTTTAACCTTTTTCTCTCTCCCCATCTCTCATTTCTCACCCTCTCTCCCTCTCTCCTCTCTCACGCTCTCTTTCTCCCCTCTCTTCTCCGGCGGCCAACGGAGCGAGGTGGGGGCGAGGTGGAGGCAGCGCGAGTGAGGATGTGGGTGAGGTGGAGGCGGCGCGGGTGAGGATGCAGGTGAGGATAGGCAAGGATCGAGGCGGTGGAGGCGCGGCGAAGCCCGGGGGCGTGTTCCTGAGCCGACGAGGGCTTCGGAGTGATTTCTTCGTGGATCGACGTCCACGGTGCGTCGTTTCTTTGGTGGAGGTAGGGAGATGGATCCCCAGCTCGTGTGCTTCCTTTCCTGTGGTTTTGGTAGGCTACGGTGAGCCGAGCAGGTTTATTTGAGCGGTTTGGTGAAAATCCACGTTTTAGGGCTCGTGGGCCGATCTACCGTTTCACCGCGTTTTTGGCCGATCTGAGGCTGTAGATGCATGCCAGGGGTCATTTGGGGGCTTCTCCCTTGTTTTCCCCCTCTCCCATGGAGGTATGGGGGTGTGGTGAAGATTTTTAGGGTTTTCACACCGTCCCGCTCTCGGGACGGTGTGGCGGTCGTTCCAGAGACCGTCACAGGGTGTGACGCCCCTGGGGTGATGCGTAAGAGTCCGTGACGCCCCAAGAGGGGTGCGTCACAGGGGTTTGTAGTGTCGACTGGGCGTCGGTCGCTCTGGCGGTCTTACGATAAACCGCCAGAGGGTGTGACGCGCCTGGGTTCGACCGTTACATCTGTTATCGTGGTTTTTGACCGATCGAGGTCACGAGACTCTGACGCACCAGGGGTGGACCGTTAGAGCCTCGTGACACCCTTGCTTGGGTGCGTCAGAGTTGACGTATCCCTCCTTTTAACACACCTGGGTAGGTCCGGTAGAGGTTGTGATGCCCCGAGGGGTGTGCGTCACAACCTGTTTCGCTCCCTCTTCTAATGCACCAGGCTTGGTCCGTTAGAGGCTGTGACACCCCAGGGTGGGTGCGCCACAGCTAGCGTTGCTTTTTCATCTAACGCTCCTGAGTTGAACTGTTAGGGTGCTGTGACGGCCTACCTTTGGACCATTACAGTCTGTGACGGCCCAAAGATAGACCGCCAGGCACTGTGTTGCACCGAAGTGGGTCTTCGTGCTTGCTGCGTCCGTTTCGTGTGATGTGGATCCCTGGTTGACCCGGTTGTGACCCAATGGTCGACTTGCGGTCTCTTGGATGCCCCTGACACCCCAGGGGTTCCGTGTTTGTGTTTTGAGGGTGTCGGGAGGACCGTGCTACCTCATTTAGCGTGCCCATGGGTTTGACAGTCTGGGTGACTCCCTGTGTTTTGGGTTTTTGTGTTACGCTTGAACGAGTAACCATGTGTCGGTGTGAGTGCGGTGAGGGTTCCCCGCACGTCGTGACCTTCTTCGGAAGGAGGTTTCCGAGTGGGCCATGAGTGAGGCCTTGGACTGCGAGTCCAGTTGCCCAGCCTGGGGCTGGAGGATTTCTTAGTTCCCTTCCTAGGGAATGATTTTGGTGGTTGCGAACTGCCTGTGAGATATCGTGCCGAGGTTTCTGACCCTAGGGGTAGGGCAGATTGACGGCATAGCGCCGTTCGGTACAACGGTCTTGACCCCGAGTCTCGTAACTCAAGGACCGTTGGGTGTAGTGCGTCTAGAGGACTGTCCAGAGTCTGGTGGCCTAGCGTCACCTGGTTCTTCTTGACTCTTGCGTAGTGTGCGTGAGTGGTTCTCGGAGTTTCACCTCGGAGAGTGGCCGCTTTGGTGACTCCTCACTAGTCGTAGCCTGCTTACGTGTTTAGCGGTCCCACCAGGGAGTGGTGGAGAGGCTACCCTAAGGATGGATTTTAGACTGGTTTTCGTCGGGCCCCACGTCTTGCAGCCAGAGTACGGCTGAGGGGAAAACCAGTTAGACGCTAGACCTGAGACGCATGGTCTGTGTGTGCACACGTGGTTGGGGGCGGTTGGACACACGCTGACGAGCGTGACCCCAGCCAGTTACTTGCTTTTTGGTTACTTGTACGGTGTCCTTGCCTCCACCAGGGGCTATCGTGCCAGGCGGACACCTGCGGTGCGGTGTAAGTCGTCAGGGAACGCTACCGACTATGCTTCTAGTGGGCAGGTACTCCTGTCACGTGAGACGTGACTCTCCGGTGTTTTGAGTTTTGTTTCCCGTCTGCGAGACGTGGCTTCTGGACCGTTCCAGTGTGTTTTCCCAAGGTGGTGGCCAGAAGTACTCGGTGGGACTTACCGAGGCTTCATTGTGCTTGTGCGGGACTGTGCGGTCCTGGTTGGTCGTGCCTGTGTGGGCAGACTTCCGCGGCTGGGTTGCCATGAGTGTTTCCTCGATAGGTCTGGTGTTAGAGTGGTCCGGTTCCTGATTGGGCGATCGGGTTTTCCCTCTTGTTGCTGGTAGGAGTAGCTGTAGTTCCGAGTTTTGACCGGCCACCGGTTTTCTGTTCCTGCTTTAGTAGCTTAGCTGGCGTAGCTTTCCTTTCCACCGTGGTGTTCTCGGTTGGGGTTCCGCGTGACCCCTACAGAGTCTCTATTTTAGAGACTCATCCCTGCTTTTCAGGTGCGGCGGTTCTTCCACGAGGTTCGAGAGTGCTACGTGGAGGTTCTGGTCACCAGCTCGCTGGGCCGAGTGTTCACTCGACATGTGGTACGGTTTACTGCTCTAGACAATACTTTCTGTTGGACTGGACTCTGTCATTATCGTAGTTATTTATTTATTTCTGTTAATTTTTGAATTATCCTACTTTACTTCCTATTTCTTTGTGCCTCCACACTCCTTTTAGCCCTTCCGAGTCATCCGACTCGTGGGCGACGGGCCCAGATTCGAATGGTATCGGGTCCTTCCCGGTATCTGGATCATGGGTCGTTACAGATGGTATTAGAGCAATAGTTGTGGACGTACATAGGAATTAAAAATATTACAGTGATCAGAGTCCATAAGGTCCAGTACAGTCGACAGCTGGCTTAGGGTTTTGTGTTCATTTTTCACCTAGTTTCTCGTTCGAGAGCTTGAGTGCACTGTGCGGCGCTGTGAAGGTGGTTGATTTCTGCGGCTTTCGCGCCAGCATGGGGTCTAAGGATCGAGGTCGAGAGCCTTCTCCCTCATCGGTGGTGGCCCTGGTTGTGCTGCGTTGGGCAGAGGTTGCCGGCGGGCGTCAGCTTGCGGTACTGCATTCGAGGAATCTGCAGCGTGGTCAGGTGGCTGTTAAGTGGCCGTGAGTGTGCTCTGAGGGAGCTGCTATCGGTTTTGGCCACTCCAGCTTGAGGTTTGTCCAACCCCTGAGGTGTTCAGGTCCTAGTTTAAGGTGGCAGAGCGGGTGTTCTGATCGAGAGGTGTGCTCGGGTGAGCAGAGGATCTTCTCGGTGAGCTGCTGTCTCGTCGAGCCTGGTGTTCTTGTCGTGCTCTGTGGCATCAGAAATGACGTGTCGGTCCCAGTTATTCTTGCGGATTTCAAGGCAGGATTGGGCTGTGGTGTCCCAGTAAGTCTTGCTCCTGCGCTCTTGTGTGCGAATGGGTTGTGTTCGCCCTGGATTTGGTTTGAGATATGAAGGTTCCAGGGCGAGTTCGGGACTCGAGCATGAGTGTCAGCGGTTGTCGATTATTGCTCGTGTTGCGGCTCTTGGCATGGTGTGTTGCAGTTTGAGGAATTGCAGCGGTGGTGCGTCGAGAGATGTTGTGATCGTGGTCCGACGTGACACTCGCCGAGTGTGTAGGAGGCGCTGACCTGATGGAAGTGATGGTCTTCTTGATGCTGGATGGTGCTGTTTCCAGCGTGCATGAGGTTTAAGATCAGGTCGAGCGTGGAGTTTTTCCGTTGGTCGGAAGTGCGATTGGTTTCCCCTTTGGTTGGAGAGTATTGTGTTTGGATAGGGTTGTCATCTTGCATCATGTGTCCGGATTGGTTGGCCTTGTGTGCCATGAATTCCGTGCGAGACGTGCTCCTTGTCTTGGCAAGGTGGTTGCCTGTGAGAAGTTGTGTCCGTTTCCCTTGTTGTGCGAGGATGTGTCGACGCTTTTCCGGAAGGACGGGTGCCGGTTGGGCGGTGTTATTGAGAATTTGTGGCTGGCATGGTAATCCCCGATGTGTCGAGGATCGGAGTCTACGGAGTTGCAGAGGATTGTCAAGATGGAGGATCCCGAGTTGGCGTTGTGTTGGTTGTGCGCGCGGATCAGAGTGCGCAGCAAAAGCGTGGTGGGCCCCTAGCCCACAGGTCCAAGATCGTAGCGTTGGCTGCTACGGGTGGATTTTCAAGACTAAGAAGAGCATCGGAGGATTGGTTCCTCGGTAAGTGTTGACTCTGGCTGGGTGAGGCATGATGTTGCCGTGCCGTCGCTTGAAGCACTGTGATCGGTGGCACTGGCAGGTGGAGAGCCGGGGAAGTATGTTGGCAAGTGTGCCGCAGGAGTACCCTATTTTTATGTTGGAGGTCATGCTCTCGGATGTGTCAGGTGGTTGTTGGAGGAGTGATCTCTGACAGATTATGAGGTCCCTGTCTGTGGCTGTGAGTGGCTGGTGAGCCTTAACAGCGTCACCAACCGTGGCAGCGTCGGTTGGTTATGGTCGTGTCGGATTGCGACGGTGGGGACCCAACTATGATGGAATCTATGTCGTTTGGAGCCCCGTGTCCTCTGGTCGTGGCGTTGTCGATCGGGTTGCTGTGGATTTTGGATGGCACTTTCCTCCCCTAGAGATGTATGCTGTGAATTGCTCGGATTGCGTCCCGTGGCTCTGTGGTAGGAGAGGGAACCGGGATTGACAGGCGTCCTTTGGGATCGTTTCAAGATGAAGGATTGGATGAGACAAGATGAAGGACGGTGCTTGTGTATGGAGGTCTCTAAATGAGATGTCGGCGTTGCGTGTTGATCCTTAGTCTATGACCAGCATGGGAGAATTCCCCGTAAGTCTGAGTCGAGTGTCATAAGGGCCGAGGAGAGATCCTTGTTATGTGGTTTTGCCATACTCTCCTAAGAGGGTAGAGTTGGCGTGAGGTTTGGGCTGAGATGTGGTGGTGGTTTGTGGAAGGGTCAGCGGATGGCCTCGAGAGTTGTAATGTTTTCTTCGGACCTGGTGAAGGACCAGGAAAGAAGAAAGAAGCTGAGTCGTTGGAGGTTTCCCGTTGACGAGGGTCTGGCAACAAGTGGGTGGTATTTCACAGACAGAAGATGCTGGTTATCGGGGCTCGAGCGTGGCGAGAGCCGTGTGCCAGTGAGGCCTTGGGTGGCTGATTTTGAGGTGTGCCTTGTCCCATATTAGATCTGGGATTTGCAAGAAGTTTGTCTTCTGGCAAGTGTTGGTCATGTTGCTGAGGGCGTTCGGCTCGCCAGGGGTGAGCTGATTGTGAAGCTAGAGTTTGAGTTGTCTGCCGACCATAGGATGGATCGGTAGTGGTCGCTCGTGTTGAGGACTATGTCTCCTCGGCGAGCGAGGCGGTGGCAGCAGTGCCATGATTGGGTTGGTTGTGACTGAGGTGACGCCGGACTGCATTTGTTGGTGTGCCTACTCTGATGGCCGGTGTGCATGGCGCACGGAGCGAGGTGTTGTTCGTGATCGTAAGTCTGGCTGTGTCCCTCAGGTCCGGAGCTTTTCGTGTGAATCGAAGTTTTCTGTGATGGGGCTCTGACGGCGTTGTTAGTGAGTTACGGCGTTCTTCTCCCGTGTTCCCGTGGTTGTCCCGAATTTTGAGGATGAAATTCCTTTAAGGGGGGAGGGCTATAATGTCCCGGACCATTCTGGTATTTTCCGGATAGTTATCGGGTCAGGATCCGTGGGTTTCGGATCGCTTTTGTGGGTCCCAGATTCACGTTTTAGCGGTTTCCGCGTGTTTTGCCGGTTGGACCTTCGGAACCCCATGTAGGGTGAACCGTCGCGTTCTCCGACTCCAGGACATTACCACTGCGATGTACTCTTTGCGAGGATCGCGGATGTATTTTTTTTGTATTTTTTTGAATTTTTGGATTTTTCGTATTTTCCCTATATAAACCCCTTAACCTTTTTCTCTCTCCCCATCTCTCATTTCTCACCCTCTCTCCCTCTCTCTTCTCTCACGCTCTCTTTCTCCCCTCTCTTCTACGGCGGCCGACGGAGCGAGACTGGGGCGAGGTGGAGGAGGCGCGGGCGAGGATGCGGGCGAGGACGAGCGAGGATCGAGGCAGTGGAGGCGCGGCGAAGCCCGGGGGCGTGTTCTTGAGCCGAGGAGGGTTTCGCAGTGATTTCTTCATGGATCGGCGTCCACGGTGCGTCGTTTCTTTGGTGGAGGTAGGGAGATGGATCCCCAGCTCGTGTGCTTCCTTTCCCGTGGTTTTGGTAGGCTACGGTGAGCCGAGCAGGTTTATTTGAGCAGTTTGATGAAAATCCACGTTTTAGGGCTCGTGGGCCGATCTACCGTTTCACCGCTTTTTTGGCCGATCTGAGGCCGTAGATGCATGCTAGGGGTCATTTGGGGGCTTCCCCCTTGTTTTCCCCCTCTCCCGTGGAGGTATGGGGGCGTGGTGAAGATTTTTGGGGTTTTCCAGTTGTCCCGCTCTCGGGACGGTGTGGCGGTCGTTCCAGAGACCGTCATAGGGTCTGACGCCCCTGGGGTGGTGCGTCACAGTCCATGACGCCCCAAGAGGGGTGCATCATAGGGATTTGTAGTGTCGGTAGGGCGTCAATCACTCTGGCGATCTTACAATAAACCACCAGAGGGTGTGACTTGCCTGGGTTCGACCGTTACATCTGTTATCGTGGTTTTTGACCGATCGGGGTCACGAGACTCTGACGCACTAGGGGTGGACCGTTAGAGCCTCATGACGCCCTTGCTTGGGTGCGTTTGAGTTGACGTATCCCTCCTTCTAACGCACCTAGGTAGGTCCGTTAGGGGTTGTGACGCCCCGAGGGGTGTGCGTCACAACCTGTTTCGCTCCGTCTTCTAACGCACCAGGCTTGGTCCGTTAGAGGCTGTGACGCCCCAGGGTGGGTGCGCCACAGCCAGCATTACTTTTTCATCTAACACTTCTTAGTTGGACCATTAGGGTGCTGTGATGGCCTACCTTTGGACCGTTACAGTCTGTGATGGCCCAAAGATAGACTGCCAGGCACTGTGTTGCACCGAAGTGGGTCTTCGTGCTTGCTGCGTCCGTTTCATGTTATGTGGATCCCCAGTCGACCCGGTTGTGACCCAGTGGTCGACTTGCGGTCTCTTGGATGCCCCTGACACCCCGAGGGTTCCGTGTTTGTGTTTTGAGGGTGTCTGGAGGACCGTGCTACCTCGTTTGGCATGCCCGTGGGTTTGAGAGTCCGAGTGACTCCCCGTGTTTCGCATTTTTGTGTTACGCTTGACCGAGTCACCGTGTGTCGGTGTGATTGCGGTGAGGGTTCCCCGCACGTCGTGAGCTTCTTCGGAAGGAGGCTTCCGAGTGGGCCATGAGTGAGGCCTTGGACTGCAAGTCCAGTTGCCCAGCCTGGGGCTGTAGGATTTCTTAGTTCCCTTCCTAGGGAATGATCTTGGCGGTTGCAAACTACATGTGAGTTATCGTGCTGAGGTTTCTGACTGTAGGGGTAGGGCAGATTGACGGCATAGCGCCGTTCGGTACAACGGTCTAGACCCCGAGTCTCGTAACTCAAGGACCGTTGGGTGTAGTGAATCTAGAGGACTGTCCAGAGTCTGGTGGCCAAGTGTCACCTGGTTCTTCTTGACTCTCGCGCAGTGTGCGTGCGCGGTTCTCAGAGTTTCACCTTGGAGAGTGGTCGCTTTGGTGACTCCTCACTAGTCGTAGCCTGTTACGCGTTTAGCGGTCCCACCAGGGAGTGGTGGAGAGGATACCCTGAGGATGGTTTTTAGACAGGTTTTCGTCGGGCCCCATGTCTTGCAGCTAGGCCTCCGTCATGGGCTATCGTGCCAGGCGGACACCTGAGGTGCGGTGTAAGTCGTCAGGGGATGCTACTGACTGTGCTTCTAGTGGGCAGGTACTCCTGTCACGTGAGACGTGACTCTCCAGTGTTTTGAGTTTTGTTTCCCGCCTACGAGACGTGGCTTCTGGACCGTTCCAGTGTGTTTTCTCGAGGTGGTGGCCGGAAGTACTCGGTGGGAGTTACCGAGGCTTCGTTGTGCCTGTGCGGGACAGTGCGGTCCCAGTTGGTCATGCCTATGTGGGAAGACTTCTGCGGCTGGGTTGCCGTGAGTGTTTCCTCGGTAGGACTAATGTTAGAGTGGTCCAGTTCCTGATTGGGCGATCGGGTTTTCCCTCTTGTTGCTGGTAGGAGTAGCTGTAGTGCCGAGTTTTGACTGGCCACCAGTTTGTTGTTCCTGCTTTAGTAGCTTAGCTATCGTAGCTTTCCTTTCCACAGTGGTTTTCTCGGTTGGGGTTCCGCGTGACCCCTACAGAGTCTCTGTTTTGGAGACTCATCCCTGCTTTTCAGGTGCGGCGGTTCTTCCTCGAGGTTCGAGAGTGCTGCGTGGAGGTTCTGGTAGCCAGCTCGCCGGGGCAAGTGTTCACTCGGCATGTGGTATGTTTTACTACTCTAGACTGTACTTTCTGTTGGACTGGACTCTGTCATTGTAGTAGTTGTTTATTTATTTCTGTTAATTGTTGAATTGTCCTACTTTACTTCCTATTTCTTTGTGCCTCCACACTCCTTTTAGCCCTTCCGAGTCCTCCGACTCATGGGCGGCGGGCCAGGATTCGAATGGTATCGAGTCCTTCCCGGTATCCGGAGCATGGGTCGTTACAGTATCTTCCTCCATTCCCGCTCCCAAAGACCCCTTCCCACTTCCCAAGAGAACCCTCCCTCTTCCCAAGGCATCCCCACCCTTCCCTAGATACTAATTAAATCCCCTTCCAATCTCCTATTCAAATTTGAATTTCATCCCCCACATCCCAAGATAGAACCCACAAATCCCCAAGCCACTTTCCAACCCCAACCACCCACTCCCCTTCCCATGCACAAACCCACATCCCAAGGCTAAATGGGCATATCCCTAGGCAAAATTCAAATCTCCCTCTCCCTAACTCCCCATCCCCTCCCCAATTCAAATTTTGAATTTCATCTTCCACCCTTCCCTAGACACCCATTATATCCCCTTCCCATCCCCAATTCAAATTGGGGTTTTCATCTTACCCCCCCTCCATTGACACCTTGTCCCCTACTCCTACTCTTATAACCCATCACCCTACCCTGCACCAGTTCGTAGGTAGCAGTCAGGGGACGGTTTGCAGAACCTGCCACATTCTCATCGCACATCTTCTGGCAATGTATTTTATATTGATGGAAAGATCATTCGAAGCATCTTCGTAGGCGAGGTGGTCTCGCGTCCATCCGATGTCTGTGCTGCCAAGGAGAGCCATTCTCCCTCGACTGCGCAGAGCTGCTCCGGCAGGGAACCAGAGGCCAAGAGGAGAAGCGACCATGGCCGCTCCAGGGAGAATCTAGACGTGATTTTTGGCTGAGGTCTTCTCCTCCAAGCCCTCTGTCAGAACCAACAAGGAGGAATCCGTTTGGACCCCGGAGCATGGAGTTCCGAATTTTCTCCCCGAAGTGCGCAGGTCAGTTCCCCCCGAGTCAGATCCAACCCCCTCCCACCCTTCTGGTTCCTGCCATCTGCTCCAACCTCCTCCGGCAACCCCGTTGGTGTTTGATCAAATAAGACTTGTCCACAATCGCAACGGCTCTGGTGCCACCCCCATCGGACCCTGGGAGTGATCGTGGCGGCCACTTCTTCTTGGAGCAGCAGCTTTGGGACAGCCAGAGCCAGGTCCGACCAGCCCTGGTTACAACTCCACCTCGGCCACCGTCGGCATCAGGATAATTTCCATAAATTTGGGCGTCTTCCTGGGCCAACCCAGAACATTTTGGGCTGGTACCATCATCACCAGAAGTCGGGGGACTCCGTGGCGGCGCCGTCAACGACTTCCTGTCCTGCTGTTCCAGAAGCGGACAAAACCGGCTTAGCTCGCCAGTTCAACTTTTAGCTTAGTTTCCCCCACCCCGCCTGGCCGGCTTAAAGCCCCTCCCTGCAGGAGGTAGTATTTGCATGTAACCATTCAATCCCCCACCCCTAGTCCAGCCCCCTTGCAAGGGGAGTAGTGATTGTAAATTATCAGTTCAAGTTGAAGCTTCATCGACGTAGTGTGCGGGTAAGCCCACGCGTCCTCGCTCGCCCTCGTCTCCGGCCGAGATCAGTTTCTTCAAATCGATCTAGTGAGCACTTGGTTACCCTTCCTAGAATTTCATTTGCTTGCCTCATATCATATCTTACTGCCCATCGGACGATGAGTGAGTGCCCGTTCTCCATTCCACTCAAGTGTGCAGCCCACCGCGGAGAGAGCTGTGAGTCCCACCCACTAGCCCACGCCCTCAGCGTGCTGGCCGCCCATGAACGTGGGAGTCCCAACTTCTCAAGGGTAGTCACCCCTGGCATAGCCAAGCCCTCGTCATAGCAAGGTCTTGCCCCGGACCCTCACGATCATCCCGAGTTGCCTTCGGGAGAGAGTGGGCCGATATATCAAGTACGCTACTACTCCTTGTGTGTTTGCGAATATAGGTCCTAGGTGCATCGTGTCATCCCATGGCATACTTGGCTGTGCCACATCACTGTGTGTGCACGCGTAGTTGGGGGGCAGAAGACACGTGCTGACGAGCGCGACCCCAGCTAGTCCTGGTTCTGTGTACCTTGTTACTATTACGGTGTCTCAGTTTCCACCTGGGGCGTCGTAGGGAGACACATGAGGTTGCAGACTAAGTCAACAGTGGATGCATCCGGCGTTGCTTCTGGTGGGCGGTACTCCCATCACGAGACATGAGTTGTCGTGTCCCGGGTTTTCGTTTCCCATCTGCGAGATGGGGCTTCGTGTGTGGTTTCGAGAGCGTTCCCGTAGTCGAGGTCTGGGGTTTCTGATGAGCGTCACCGAGGGCTTTCCCAAGACGACATTGAGTTCATGACGACAAGGTCATGACGGTGTTTCCAGACCGCGTGGTTTTGGAGTGGGCCTTATCTGTGAGGACATGCCCCCACGACAGAGGTGTCGTGGCGTTTTTCTATTAGCGTGGCTAGGGCGGTCCGTGTTCTGGTAGCCCCCCGACCGTGGGATCGGGGCATTTGGTTCGTTACTTGGTTGTCCCTCGACGGGGTGACCGGGTCATGTTTTCCAGTATAGTAGGAGTAGCTTTAGAGCCGAGCTTTTACCGGTCACTGTGGTTACTTTCCTACTATCGTTGTTATTTTTCTGTAGTTACTGTTGTCCGTGGCGCCGTTATTTTTGGTTGGGGTTCCGCGGGACCCCTACTGAGCCAGTGACAGGAGGCTCACCCCTATTTTTCAGGTGCGGCAGCTCTTCTTCGAGGTCCGAGGGAGCGGCGTGGAGGTTTGTAGTTTCCAGCTCGTCGGGTCGAGTGTTCACTCGGCATTTGGTACGTTCCTTACCTTGACTGTACTTTCTGTTGGACTAGGCTCTGTTGTAGTTAGATTGTTTATTTCTGTTAATTGTTGAATTATCCTGCTTTATTTCTTATTTCTATGTACACCACACCTATCCTTTTAGCCCTTCCGAGCCCTCCCGCTCGTGGCCGGCGGGTTAGGATTCAAATGGTATCGGGCTCCTCCCAGTATCCAGATCCTGGGTCGCTACAGAGATCCCCCTTTATATATATATACAAGCGAACTGGATGATGTTGATCCCACACAGTTTCGCTCTGGCGTGTGAAGGGAGGATTCCCGCTACTGCCTTGTCAGAAAAGTACCTTGAGTGAATCCACGTGTCATATTTTGAAGATGAGGCGAGACCACGTGGCTGATCGATCTTGAGGAACTAGCTACCTTGGATCACGTGTCTGATTAAGTCAGTTTTGGGAACACGTTGCAGAGGGGAAAATCTCACCGCCTGTACAGAGAGGCCAAACGAGGTCCAAACCGGACCGAACTAGGCTCAACTCCCCAAAGTGGCTGCCCCTGGGCCCACTTATTGTGAAGCCCAAAAATCCACTCAGTACAAGTGCTTCCTAGGCGGCCTTCGGGTTAGGAAGTCCGAGCATCAGTCGATCAGGAAAGCTCACTCGGAGCCCCCTATTCCTTGTCCCGACCCAGCACTTATCCCTCAGGAGACCACTCCTGAACAAGTGCCACTCGCTCGGGCTCACTGATGGAAGCTTAATGATTCAACCGTTGCGAATCCCTTAATGACAAGAAACTCAAATGGGACACGGGGAAACTAAGAGTCCACGCGCCGTAAGGAGCCCGCATGAAGGACGTAACCCCCCTAGAACCCCTCCGCTTACAGGGATCAATTCGCACAACAGGCCACTATTTAAACAGGACATGCCCCACTGCGACGAGGGCAAGTCAAGTAAGCCTGAGCAGGAACCACTTCACCTCTTGGTGGAGAGGGATCTCGCGCACCCACTTTCCTCCCAACTCTCCTCTTCGCACCTGTGCTCTACCATCTGTGCTGACTTAAGCATCGGAGGGTCTTCCCCGGGGATCTATCCCTGGGCACCTCTGACTGGTTTCTCTTCTTGCAGTTTATACTTCAAGGGTACGTGGTCATCTTCCTCCCCGCTCAGGAGCAGCGCGAGGTCGCCCCTCTTCATCTGGCGCCGTCTGTGGGAACGCACAAAGAGCCATTATGGTGTGAAGAAGTTCTGGCAGGATGATTGCCGCTGATACGGGAAAAGCTCTGGTAACGGAGGAAGGCGCACCCTCCCTCCCCACGGGGCATTCCCCATCCGGCAATCAAGCCAACGAGCTACCTCCATCGGTGGTGGGGGAACAACTTCCCGGCGGGAGCACCGACGCCCTCCAAACCCTCAACGAAAAACTAGATGTCCTCACGGATCTCATGAGGGCCAAGGCGGCCAGGGAGGAGAAGTCGCAGCTCCCCAAGAAAAGCCCCCCATGTGGAGATGCCTCCTAGCACACTGTTGGAGGCCGTTTCACCCTCCGGGGGAAGCGGCTCATCCGCAACGCGTCAGGAGGACCATCGCACGCCCCTCTTCCGGAGCAAGAAGCCTCCTCAACCCCGAGGAGGGAGAAGACCGGAGCACACAAACCGTTCCCGGATGTCGAGGCCCCTGTGGAGCGTCGGGGCAGCATGCAAGCGCGTCCCCTCAGCCCCTCGGGACACCGACAACTGGAACTCTCTCTCCGGCTGCGAGACTTCGAGAGGCGTTTCATAGAGCAAGAGCGCGTTCTCCGTGCCTTGCAGAAGACCTCTCCTGTGGAGGATGAGGAGCTATCCCCGTTCTCCGACTACATCCTGAAGGCAGAGATATCTCCCAGAATGTCACTTCCGACCTTCAAGTCGTACGACGGCCAGGGAGACCCGGCTGACCATTATGACAGCTTCGACGCCCTAATGACCTAACATGGGGCATCCGACGTGATCAAGTGCCGAGCGTTCATGACCACTCTGGTTCAGGGCGCCTAGGCTTGGTTCAGAGCGCTCGCCCCCGGCAGCATCCACAACTTCAAGCAATTCGGGCGAGTATTCAAAGAAAGCTTCATCGGTAGCGGTCCACCCCGGTCAGTGGCGGGATTATTGGCCCTCAAACAGGAACAGGGGGATAAGTTAAGGGCTTACATCAACCGATTCAAATCGGAAGCCCTGCGTATCCCCCGCCTGGATGTGGCCTCTGCCATCACCACCTTGACCGGGGGTACCCGGGACGAGAACCTACGGCGCGAGCTAGTGCTTAATCCCCCTACCTCCCTCGCCGAGCTAGTGACCTTGGCTCTGCGCCATGCCAAGTGCAAAGAAGTACTCAGCGCCTGCCGAGACACAACCGGCTCGAGTCGGGAGGGGGAGAAGAAGAGACCATCCGAGCAAGGGACGGGACAAAGAAAAAGGCGGAACCAGGATGGAGATCGACAAGAGCCGGCCCGAAAGTACGAGCGGTATACCCCACTTACCGCCCCCATCTACGAAATCTATGAAGACATCAAAGGCTTGGGTCTCCTCAACCAACCCGAGCCCATGAAGACCAAATATCACAATCACCGCAAGCATTGCCTGTTCCATGGCGACCACGGGCATCACACCAGCGATTGCCATCAACTTCAAGATGAGATCGAGCGCCTCATCCGCCAGGGACACCTATCTCGATATGTGTCCGGGCAAAAGGAAGACTGACGCGCCACTGAAGAGATTGATAATATCCCCCGCGGAGTCTACATCAACGTCATCGCGGGCGGAACGGCATCAGGCGCAGATAGCATCCGAGGACGGAAGCGTCACGCCGAGCGGGCGAGCCGAGCCTCTGTTGAGGCATCTACAGCCCCGCCGGCTAGCGAACCGCAGGCCCTGGTATTCTATGACCAGTACCTGGAAGGTCTAACCACCCCGCACGATGACGCTCTCGTTATAACGGCAATGATAAACTATTGTAACGTGGACAGAATCTTAGTCAACAATGGTAGTGCCCCTGATGTATTGTCCTATGAATGTTTCCTCAAAATGGGAGAGAATCCATCTAAACTCCACCCGATCCGAACCCCTCTCTGCGGGTTCAACGGCCAGGCTACTTATCCCGAGGGAGCACTGAGTCTGCCTGTTACTATCGACACCCCACCCAAAATCGCTACGGTTATGGTAGACTTCATCGAGATTAAGGGGATGACGGCATACAACGCCATCTTCGGCCGAGGCATTCTCAGCCGAACTAAAGTGGTGCCCTCTACCTTTCACCAAAAGATGAAGTTCCCTACCAAATATGGCTTGGGGGAAGTTTGAGGTAACCAGTCATTGGCTAGACGGTGCTATATAGTCTCGGTTGACGCCACTAGGCCGGAAGGAAAGAATAAAGGGGTAAAGGGAGCCGAAGAGGGACCCGTAACATCTGAGCCTGGCGGCAAGTTACTAACGGTCTTCCTTAATGGTGACCCGACCCTAGGAGTGAAGATTGGAGCCGAGCTCCCACTTGAGGAACAAGAAAGATATAAAGATTTCCTTGCGCAGTACATCCGAGTCTTTGCATGGTCTGATGAGCACCTTCCCGGGATCCCGAGAGACGTGGTGATGCACAAGCTCAACCTCGACCCAACAGCAAAGCCAGTACAACAATGCAGAAGAAAGCACTCCCCACAGAAGCAAGCGATCATCAAAGAGCAAGTCATCAATGGGTAGAAGACTGGCCTCTTTCGTCCGGTTCTATACCCTACATGGCTGGCCAACGTCGTCCTGGTACCAAAAGCTTCTGGGAAATGGCGGATGTGCGTGGACTTCACCGATCTCGACCAGACTACCCCGAAGGATTGCTACCCACTGTCGAGCATCGATCAACTGGTCGATTCAACCTTTGGCAATGAGCTACTCAGCTTCCTGGACGCCTACTCTGGCTACCATCAGATCAGGATGAACCCTGAGGACATTGAGAAGGCCACCTTCATCACCGACTTCGACATACATTGTTACACCTGGATGCCGTTCGGGTTGAAGAACGCTGGAGCAACATATCAGAGACTGATCAATCACATTTTCGAAGGGCAGCTCGGTCGAAACGTTGAGGCCTATATTGATGACATGCTCGTCAAGACGCCCAAGGCCGAACACCACCTCGCCGACTTAGCCGAGACCTTCGACACTCTCCTGAATCACAACATGAAGCTCAACCCCGCTAAGTGCACCTTTGGAGTCAGATCCGGGTAGTTCCTTGGCTTCCTGGTCACTCAGCGTGGAATCGAGGCCAACCCCGACAAGGTCCAGGCCATCCTGGACATGCGGCCACCCACATGCATCAAGGACGTCCAACGCCTTACGGGGCGCATTGCTGCACTCAACTGTTTCCTGTCTCGGGTGGCCGAACGTTGCCTACCCTTCTTCAAATTGTTGAGAGGACCCAAAATGGCATCTGCTACGTTCGTCTGGGATGAGGAATGTCAGAAGGCGTTCGCTGAACTCAAGGAATTCTTGGCCTCGCCTCCGGTGCTGTCCAAACCAGTCCAAGGCAAAGCTATACACCTCTACCTCTCGGCAACCCCTTCTACTGTAAGCTCGGTCCTGGTCAGGAACGACGCAGTAGTCGAGAGACCCGTTTACTACGCCAGCAAGGTGCTTAATGAGGCTGAAAGAAGGTACCCCGCAACCGAGAAGCTCATGCTAGCATTGGTTACCTCGGCCAAGCGCCTCCGACCCTACTTCCAAGGGCACCCCATCGTCGTATTGACCGGCCAACCTCTGAAGAACATTCTCTTTCACCCTGAAGTCTCGGGATGCCTCGTCAAATGGGCCATCATGATCGGGGCCTACGATATCTCGTATCACCCTCGCTTGGCTATTAAAGGACAGGCACTCGCAGACTTCATCGCTGAAAGCACAGTCCCGATTGAAGAAGCACTTCCACCAGCAACCGGGCCTACCTGGGATCTATTCATCGACGGATCCTCCAATTAAATAGGAAGCGGCGTCGGCATTCTCCTCAAGTCCCCTGAAGGAGCGGAACTTCGGTACGCCCTAAAGTTCAACTTCCAGGCGTCCAACAACGCCTCTGAGTATGAAGCCGTCATCTCGGGAGCCAGGATGGCTCGAAGACTGGGGGCCGAACGAGTCAGGATCCACACTGATTCCCAATTTGTTGCTAGCCAAGTCAATGTTGAATACAAAGCTCGGGAAGGACAAATGGTCAAGTACCTCCAACCGGTTAAGAGGATGGCCCAACTTTTTGAGAGCTTTGAGGTAGTCCGAACATCCCGGGAAGAAAACTCGCGAGCGGACGCCCTCTCTCGACTGGCCCCCTCGCCCGACCCCGCTAGTACACGATCGGTCTTCCTCGAAGAGCTCGGGCAACCGAGCATCGAATCTGAGCTTATGACTATTCACCTGCCACCCTCAAGCGACTGGCGGACCCCCTACATATCCTGGCTCCAGGATTCTCAAGAGCCTCCCAACCCTCGGGAAGCTCGGAAGCTCAAGTACCAAGCTCGGCGTTTCGTCAAGCTGGACGATGCCTTGTGCCGCAGATCCTTCTCCGGTCCTCTCCTCAAGTGCATCAGCGCCGATGAAGTTAGCCGAGCAATTCCCGAAGTACACGAAGGCATCTGCGGAGCTCACCAAGGAGGAAGATGGCTCGCCAGGATCCTGCTATGGCAGGGTTACTGGTGGCCCACTCTCCAACGCGACTGCTCGAGCTACATGCAGAAGTGTGATCGATGTCAGCGCTTCGACTACCTGATTCATCAGCCCGCTACGGAGCTCATCACCCTTGCCGAGCCGTACCCTTTTGCTCGGTGGGGGATCGACATTCTGGGCCGTTCCCTACGGCCCAAGCTCAGAAGAAGTTCATCATCGTCGCCATCGACTATTTCACCAAATGGATCAAGGCCGAAGCCACCACCAGGATCACCGAATCAGTTGTATGGAGTTTTGTTTAGAAATCGATCATCTGTCGCTATGGTATCCCCGAGTGATTGTGAGCGATAACGGTCGGCAGTTTGATTCTCATTATTTCAGAGACAGATGTGTCGACCTAAACATTCGCAACCACTTCACTTCGGTAGCCCACCCGCAGGCTAACGGACTGGTCGAGAATGCCAATAAGATTATCTTAAAAGGCATCAAGACCAAGCTCGACAAAGTCAAGGGAAGCTGGCTCGAGGAATTGCCGAGCGTACTATGGTCGCACCGAACTACTCCAAGAACGGCTACTGGTGAAACACCTTTTCAGCTGGTGTATGGCGCGGAAGCCGTAATTCCGTTGGAGGTTAGTAATCCCTCTCTCCAAGTCATCCACTTCGAGCCCGAGGTAAACGAGCAGAAATTGCGAGAGAACCTCGGCTTGACGGAGGAGATCCGAGAGATTGCCAGCATCCGGGCAACAGAATACCAAAGGCGCATCACTCGATACTACAACTCCAGAGTCCGAGACAGGCACTTTCAACCAAGAGATTTCATCCTGAGAAAGGCCGAAGCATCTCGACCACTGGAGGCGGCGGGGAAGCTGGCCCCTACCTGGAAAGGTCCCTACCGAGTGGTCGAGAAGCTCGGGAAAGGAGCATACCGACTCTCCACCATGGAAGGAACACTCGTGTCATGCCCCGACGTGGAATATCGGGACGTGAACTAGTCGTAAACAAGCGTGTCGATCAGAGCATGTACAATTTTATTTCTAAAGATAAAAATGAATGGGAAAAATGATACTTTTATTCCATCAAAATGAAGTTTACATCACTAATTCATAAGCCATAAAGGCAAATTACAACTTCCAATCCCAAAGTACATCATTCTTGTAAAAACACTAATGATCTACATAAACCTAGGTAAAAAGAAAATCAATCTCTCACTCTTGTCCATTCCCTTATTCATTTTCATTTCCTACAATAATTAACCAAAACGTAGGGTGAGCTAAAAGTCCAGTAGGATTTTATATCTCTAAGAACCAGGCAATCTTTAAGTATTAACAATTTAAGCAATTTTCTAACTTGTATCGGGAAGTATCTAAACATGAATGGAATTTCCAAGTAATTGAGATAATATGATATCAAGAGGAATTTTCAACTAATAACTTTGAACAAGTAAAGAATTTCATGTAATTGGCCATGTCACGCAAGTCAAGTAATTCATGTAATTTTCAAGTAATCATGTAAACAAATAACAAGTACGAATAGTGGAATGCCGTAAAATCTAGCAAGTCATGCACTTCGGTGCAATGCCACACCGTGGTCAATCAACTCCCATGGGCACAAGTACTTTCGGGTGCTCCTCTCAGGACCAGACCGGGCCCCATTAATGCCAGGCATTAGGTCAGAGGATCATAAGATCCCAAGTACGTTTAGACATCCACTTAACACTATGGCCAATGAATTTCAAGAATAAGTTCATTTGTAAAAAGTACAGATCTTGAAAAAATCTCAGAAGTAGCAAGAGGAGAGAATAATAATTTTAAGGCATCATGTTTAACGACATTAAGTCGTGGAATTCAAGAAAGAACGGTAACTAGGAAGAAAATTCAAGTAATTAGAGTTTAATAGAATTAATTTAATTCCATGGTTTAATCTTGTGTGCATTTGGTTTACAAGTGTTTAGACATGATTACATGAAGTTTTTTGTACATTATAGATGCATTAGTTTAGTCAAAACGGTGATTTATTATTATAAAAATCAGAATTTGGTTATGAAAATAGGTTTTTTATGTCAAAAATAATTCTAACTTGCTGAAATTAATTTTAACATGCTGAAAATAATTTTCATACATTACTTTACTGATAAGATGATACAAATAAATTTTTATGCTGGATTTAATTTTTACATGCTGAAAATTAATTTTTAACATGCTAAAATTAATACTTAACATGCTAAAATAATTCTCACATATTAACTTACTGATAATATGATAAAGATAAGTTTACCATGCCGATTACAGAAATTCTATGATAACAACATAAATTTTATCATGCTAAAAATTATTTTTCTATATTTATTTACTAATTATTTGATAGGAAAATAGAATTATCATGCTGAAAAATAACTTTAATATACTGAAAATAATTCTATCATGCTAAAATAATTCTTACATGCTAGAAATAATTTTTATCATGCTGGAAGTAATTTTATCATGCTGGAAGTAATTTTCATACATCAATTTACTAATTATTTAATAGGAAATTAGGTTTAGCATGCACAAAAAATAGTTTTAAATAGATTTAACATGCTCAAAATAGTTTTTATATCTCAACATGTATAAAATAATTTTATCATGTTGGAAGTCATTTTTAACATGCTGGAAATATTTTTCATGCATTAATTTACTAATATGGTTAAAATTAGATTTTTACATGTAAAAATAATTTCATTCTACAAAAATAATTTTTTTAACATACTGTAAGAATTTAAAACATACTAATATTACCTTTTCTTACTTTTGGTGATTAAATACTTATAATTATTGGAGATTCCAAATGTTATAATTCATATTGTGTTCATAATGTGAAGTGACTAATCTTTAGTCCCACATTGGAAGTTTAGAAAACTTAAATGGCTTTATATGTTGGAGAGCATAGGATGTGGGCTAGAGTTGTGTGCGGATACAAAACTATTAATATATATATATATATATATATATTTATTTATTTATTTATGCCGAGCCGAGCCGAGCCGAGATACAGGGTAAAAACTTATGAACGCGCTATGTCGGGGCAGTGCGTTCAGAACGCGCTCCTGAGGTATAGTACGTTCTGGTTCTGACGAAAAAACAGGAATACCCCTCCAATAAAATGACCATAACTTGCTCATTTCATAACGGAATTTAATAAATGAGCTGTCAATGGAAAGAGAACAGAAAAATGAACAAGATGGCATGCTTTAATTAGAGTTTAGCCTGAGAGACACCTACCTTTTTACAGATCTAAAGAAATATTGACGCGGCGGCGACGTGGAAATGGATCGACGGTAACTCCTGACGGCACAGACGAGAACGGATAACTTGCTATCTCACACAGCTTGACCTCACGCTGGACGGTCTCACACCGGGCGACACACTCACACTCAAAAGAGAATGAGGGAAGGGAAAGGAACAAGTGAGAATAGCTCTCACGTAAGACACTCTTTCATTCAATTTCATCGTATCAAAACATACACCCTTAGCCTTCCTTATATAGGAGGAGGCTATAACAATTACACCCATAAACTTTACAAATAGCATATATGTCCTTAGCCTAATAAAACACACTCACCTACCTAACTTTTGACTTGGCGGTTTTAAGAAAATAAAATACACAAAACACACATATTTATTGACTATGACTTAGCCTAATAAAATAAAAGGAAATAATACATGTAGTAAATACATGTATTTTACACACAATACACACGCAATACATAAATACGTGACGTCGAGTCTTCAGGCAGTCGAATCTTCGAGCCACAAGCTCGGTGCGGGGGTGCGGCGTCCTGTAGTGGGCCCGGTGTCCCCACCAACCCTCTCGGGGCGGCTGGAACTCGACTCCGTCGAGTAAGGTGGGACACGGCAATGGTAGTGCTCCAGCAGATCTGGATCGAGGCGCCGGAGATCCTCCTGGCTGATCAAGGAATCATCAGACGGTGGACGGTCCTGCCAGCGCACAAAGTAGCGCTGGTACACCCTGCTCCGTGTAGTGGTCACCTGCTCATCCAGTATCCTCTCAATTTGCTCGCGCGGTGCTCTCGAGACTGTAGGACGCACAGCGGTGGGCTCACTCTCAATGGGAGGAGAAGGCTCGAAAGGATCACTAGGAATCGTTGTGGGTTCCTTGTAGGCCACTAGGTCTGCCACATTAAAGGTCGAGCTAATCCCCTCTTCGGGAGGTAAGTCCACAACATAGGCATTGGCGCCAATTATCCGCAGGATTGGGAAGGGACCATCACTACATGCTTGTAACTTTTTAACGGCTCCCGAGGGGAGTCGTTCGGGCCAAACCCGTACCATAACCAAGTCACCTTCTTGAAATTTATGGTGACGCCTATGCGAATCAGCTGACTCATGCAGACTAATGACGTGATGTGCAAACTCTTCGGCTGACTTGGACAGTCTAGACTCAAGGGGAAGGTTGGGTAGGGTGGACCCAGGGGCAATCTCAATAGCGTGTTGTACATCACGCATGGGAGGGAGTCGAGAAGGCAAGTCCTCGGGAACGATGTCTTGGGAGTCCTGCAGTATGGCCGGGTCTTCAGTAGGGACTGAGACTCGAGACTCCTCGGGTGTGTTGGTGACGTCAACTGCCAAAATAGAGGCACCCTCAGCAACCTCTATGTCTAGCTCACCGACATTCATGGAGTCAAGGCACCTAACTAGGTCATGACTAACCTTAGGGGCCTCAGAAACGGGTGTGATAGATGCAGGAGAAGAGGGAAGGGGAGGTTTCCCTTCAGTGGGAGTTTGGGGATTCTCCTGAATTTTGGGAGTTCCAGTGGGGGTGGAGGTGGAACTCTTTCCCGGGATCACCTTTGGGGGTGCCGGGTACAACTGAATCTTCTTCCCGTTGTAGGAGAAGGAACATTGATTGGACCGACCAAAGGTAGCGATGTCTACATCATAGATCCATGGTCGTCCTAAGATGACGCTCCCGGCCTTCATAGGCATTACGTCACATAAGATTTATCCTTGGTAGGACTGGAATTGGATGGGAATGACACATGTGGTGGTGACTAGGATAGAAGTGTCATCGACCCAAGTCACGTTGTATGGCTTTGGATGAGGGTGCGTAGGTAGACCTAAACGGGAGATAAAGTCTGAAGAGACTGCATTGATACAGCTCCCGTTGTCAAGGATTACCTTACAAGGATGAGAGTTCACCATGATGTAGGTTTGAAAGATAGAGGTTCGACGTCATTCATCCACCTGGGGTGTTGAGATACAGCGAACTACACCCAATCTTTTCTGGCTAGAACTCTCGGCAATGTCCCCAACCTGCATGTACTCGACATATGTGCCATCAAATATTGCATTCATTTCCTCAAACTGGGCGATGAGGTCAGGATCGACCATATATCTCTCCTGATCCATGGGTGTTTGTAGAGTTGAAATGTGCTCTAGACGGCCTGATGAATTCCTACACCGACGTGGCATGCACTACCTTGGACCTAGATGATGCACTCCTGGGACCGATAATGAGCAAGGTGTGGACGCAGCTGATATGCAAAGGGTCAATTTGAAGGGCTCGGTCAGGGAAAGTTGCTTGCCCATAGGCGAAGTAGTTGTGGAACTACCTCCTGATAGTTAGGGTGCCCTAATGTGACAGTCTAGGGCCTTAAGGATAGGTGCAAGTAAGCTCTCTCTTTCCGCCCACAGCGATGCACTCAGGAGACTGGTTGCAAGGATCGGGCTCTCGCTCACTTCGTCACGCGGCAAATGATAAGGATATTAAATAAGTAAGTGATTTGGAGCACGTACCTAGCTGACTGAGAAGTCAAGCTCCGACCGAAGACGAAGGCGAGCGGGGACGTGCGTGCCCGCACGGCGTCGAAGAAGCTTCACGGTTACAACAAACTCACTCCACGCAGGGAGGATTTAACTTATTACAAAACTACTTTTAAAATTTCCCACGTAGGGGAACAAATCAGTCCAATTTCTCCGCGCATGGAGACTCAGAGGTACCCACATCCCGTAAATTACGGCCTGTGTGTCAGCTACCCGACGACTCGGGCACCGGGCAATCGTTGTTGCGGACTTTGGGTGCCACGATCAATAAGTTAAAAGATATATATAAATATATATATATAGATATATATGAGATTATATATATCTCACATATATATATATATATATTATATATTTAACTCTTTTTTTAAAGCCCCCTTTTTTAATCACATAATATATATAGATATATATATAGATAGATATATATAACATTATATATATTCCATATATATATTATATATATATAACACTTTTTTTCAAATCTTTTTTTTTCCAAGCCTCCTTTTGTGACTTTCAACCCTTTCTTTTTTTGTGTCAAACTTTAACCCTCTTTTTTTTCAAACTTTCTCTTTTTTTTTCCACCCACTCTTTCTGACTTTTTTATTAACTCTTTTACTTTTTCAAACTTCCTTTTTTTTCACTCACTTTCACTATCTGCACAATCCACGGATGGGGGTGATTGGGCTCGCAAAGGTCAACGTGGCTATGGGCACCGCAGCCGGCTGGTGGGGGGGCACAGGTCAACCAAAGCGGTGGTTGCCGTGCGAGCACGGTCGCGTGCACGCCGCGGGTCGACTGGTGGCCGTTTGGGCGGTCGAGGGGGTCGTTCGGGGGGCCACGGCGAGGAGTGATGTGGGCGATCAGTGGAGGGTGAAGGAGGGGTGACAGGCAGAAGGAGAGAGGGGTCGTGGGGAGGTCAGCCGGCGGCGGCGGCTTGCGGAGGTGGAGGCCTGCGATGGCGAAGGTGGTTGGTGTGTGGGGTGGCTTGTGGGGAAATATGGAACCTAAGAACAAGCATGATGAAGTGAAAGATGTGGCAGATGCAGGGGTTGCTGCGAAGGGAGAGAAGGTGAGGGGAGGCGGGCGCCGACTGTGGAGGTGGCAGGGCGTCCGGTGGCTGCTGAGAGCCTGTGACGTCGGCGTTGGAGGCCAGAGGCGAGCAAGACAAGATGGGGAGGTGGTAGGCTGCGGGCACGGTGGTGGAGCGTGAGGGACGCCCCAGCACTACGACGATGGCGGTGGAGGCGCGATCTGCTCCGGCCGGGGTGTGGCGGGGCTGCCTCCTTGGCGTCACTGGCCACCCATGATGGGACCGGCGGGTTGGGTTGTTCGCGACGGAGCCGCCAGGGGGCGGGGGGCGCTGGGGGCCGGGCCGGCGCAGGGCGGCCGGGCGGCGACGGCGAGGCAGCGGGCGAGTGCTGCGACCGGTGCACAGGTGCGGGGTTGATAGAGAGAGGGGGAGAGATTAACAGAGAAAGAGAGATTAATCAGAGAAAGAGAGAGAGATTAAGAGGGAGAGAGATTTACGGGAGGGAGAGAAAGTGTGTAACAGAGAGAGAGAGAGACAGAAATAAAGAGGGAGAGAGAATAACAGAGAGAGTGAGAGAAATGCAGGGGGGTTTATTTGCTATTTTTTTTCTCCCTTTTTTTTCAATTTCTTCAACCGGAATCTGTATGCTTCTCTCCTTCTTTTTTTTGATTTTTTCTCTCTCTTTTTTTTCTCTTTTTTTTCTTCTAGCAACCTGGAGAGAGAAAGAGAGAGACGTCGGGGACGTCGGGGTCAAGGGAGGCACTGTGTTAGGCTCTGATACCAATTCTGACGCGGCGGCGACGTGGAAATGGATCGACGGTAACTCCTGACGGCACAGACGAGAACGGATAACTTGCTATCTCATACAGCTCGGCCTCACGCCGGATGGTCTCACACCGGGCGACACACTCACACTCAAAAGAGAATGAGGGAAGGGAAAGGAATAAGTGAGAATGGCTCTCACGTAAGACACTCTTTCATTCAATTTCATCATATCAAAACATACACCCTTAGCCTTCCTTATATAGGAGGAGGCTATAACAATTACACCCATAAACTTTACAAATAGCATATATGTCCTTAGCCTAATAAAACACACTCACCTACCCAACTTTTGACTTGGGGGTTTTAAAAAAATAAAATACACAAAACACACATGTTTATTGACTATGACTTAGCCTAATAAAACAAAAGGAAATAATACATGTAGTAAATACATGTATTTTACACACAATACACACGCAATACATAAATACGTGACGTCGAGTCTTCAGGCAGTCGAATCTCCGAGCCACAAGCTCGGTGCGGGGGTGCGGCATCCTGTAGTGGGCCCGGTGTCCCCACCAAATATCCTCAAATATAAGAAAACCCTTTGATCTTCTAAATCTTCCTTCAAATCTCCACCAATCTTCGCAGCAGCATAACCTTAACCTCCAGGGATGATTTGTGGGTCGAATGGGGTTCTATTTATAGCCAAAACTTGGTCAAATTTGTCAAGATTCCTTGCCTAACAATGCCAAACTTTCCAATTCCGAATTAGAAGAAAATTCCTATTTTTCTTCTTAATCTAACCTCTATTTGGTGTGAAACCAATGTAAAAACGGCTGGTCCAAGGTGGGCTATTAGGTAAGAGTTAATTTTTGTGTCAACCTTCTAGAAATTGGATTATTATAACAAAAGGTATTTAACATGTGTTACGAATTTAGGTCAAATTACCCTTTAATAAATCCTTTAATCTATTAATCCAGTCTATTATGGATTATCCAATAGACCAATTGTGATCCTAGTCCATTACATGGACTTTTATTGGGCTTTCTATGATTTATCTAAGGTTTAAAACATTTAATCTCTATTTATTTCTAGTTAATTCAAGTTAATTCAATAAACTAGTTTATTTCATATAGTAAAAATGTAATTTAATTATTTCATGAAATTTTAATTACATAATAAAATTGAAATTTTTATTTCTCATTTTTAATTATCAGGTTTCTACATCCTCCCCCACTTAAAAGAATTTGGTCCTCCAAATTCACATTATATAACTAAAATTCAAAATTTGAGTAGAAAGGTCGAATTTCTAACCTGAGATTAAATCCGGATATTTCTTGATGGATTCTTCCAATTCCCAGGTTGCTTCCTCAAATCCACGCTTGCTCCATTGGACTTTCACCATCGATATGGCCCGATTCCTCAGTTGGTGTAATTTCCGATCTAATATTTTGATCGGTCTTTCTTCATAAGATAAGTCCTTTTGCAGCTTCAATTCTTCAAATTGAATCACATGTGAAGGATCGTACACGTACTTCCTTAGCATTGATACATGGAAGACGTCATGTATACCGGCCAGTTGAGGAGGTAAAGCCAGCTTGTATGCTACCTCACCGATTCTCTCCAGAATCTCGAAAGGACCGATAAATCTCAGACTTAGCTTTCCTTTGATGCCGAATCTTCTAATTCCTCGTGTGGGTTAGATCTTTAAGAAGACATGCTCCCCCACTTGGAATTCAAGGTCTCTCCTCCGGTTGTCAGCGTAGCTCTTTTGCTGTGATTGAGCGACCTTTAGCCTTTATTGTATCAACTGGATTTTGTTAGTTGTGTCTTGTACAATGTCAGGACCAATCAATCTTTTGTCACCAACCTCGCTCCAGCATAGAGGTGATCTGCAACTTCGGCCATATAATGCTTCGAATGGTGCCATTTGAATACTCGACTGATAGCTATTGTTATATGCGAACTCAGTCAGCGGTAAGTGTTCATGCCAACTACCACCGAAGTCAATCATACAGGCTCTCAACATGTCTTCAATAATTTAATTCGTCCTCTCGGTTTGTCCATCCGTCTGAGGGTGAAAAGTCGTACTAAACCTTAGTCTAGTACCCATAGATGATGGTAAACTCTTCCAGAAATGAGAGGTGAATCTCGGATCATGGTCCGAAATAATAGAGCTTGGAATATCGTATAGCCTTACGATCTCCTTGATATATAAAGCGGCTAGAACATCCACGGTCCATCTAGTCTTGATAGGTAAAAAGTGAGCGGACTTTGTTAGCTGATCCACAATTACCCATATAGCATCAAAACCACTTCGGGTCTTCAGTAATCCAACAATGAAGTCCATACCGATACTATCCCATTTCCATTCTGGTATTTCGAGAGGCTTGAGCTTGCCAGCCGGTTTGAGGTGTTCGACCTTGACTTGTTGACAAACCAAACATCGGCTTACAAACTCAGCTATCTCTCTCTTCATATTCGGCCACCAGAATGTTCTCTTGAGGTCTTGGTACATTTTTGTAGCACCGGGGTGAATAGTATACCTTGACCGATGTGCTTCCTCCAAGATTTTTCCCTTGATAGTAGAATAATCAGGTATACAAGTTCTTCCTTTGAACAATAACCTTCCATCATCAACCAGAAGGAAATCCGGTCGTTGATCTAGTTTCTCTTTAATTTCCACGATCAACGGATCATCACCTTGCCATTCTTTAACTTCCGAGAGTAACTCGGGTTGGAGTCAAATATAGCAATAAAGACTCCGCCTTCCTTCTCCTCCATATTGAGGTTTAATGGCCATTTGCTCAAGTAGATGCCATTCTTTAACCATCATGCTCGATAATAAAGCCATCGGCTTCCGGCTAAGTGCATCAGCTACGGCATTGCCTTTTCTGGGGTGATATTGTATAGATAAGTCGAAATCCTTTAAATATTCCAACCATCGTCTTTGTCTCATATTGAGCTCCTTTTGAGAGAATAAATATTTGAGACTCTTGTGATCAGAATACACCATAAAGGCTTCGCCATAGAGGTAATGTTGCCAGATCTTCAAAGCAAAGACCACAGCTGTCAATTCTAGGTCATGTATGGGATAATTTTCTGATGTGACACAAAATACAGCGGAGACTTTGATTCCTTGGACCTAATTCGCAATCACAATTACAAGGCGCCGAGAATATGTTAAAGCTACCAACGCACCGCGCACACACGATTCCCGTGATGACCCGGTGATGCTGAGGTGAGGTGATGGAGATATCCCCTGACTGGTTAGAGGACCAGCACCACTTTAGTTAGCCCTCCCAAAGGTTTGAAAGCCCACAAACAAGGGCGGCCGGATGCCTTAGGGGCACGGGGTCACTCGCTCACTTATGGCCACGGTGACCACACTGAAAGGTGGCGCCGGGATCGGGCACTCGCTCTCCTACCGACCGATATGTTTCGCGGATATTAAATAAACAGGTATAAGGAGGCAAGGGCAGGAGGCTCACCTGGTTGGTTTGAGGAAACCAACCCCGGTCGGAGACGAGGGCGAGCGGGGAAGTGTGGGTTCCCCGCACACTGCGTCGATGAAGCTTCGAACCTGTTTAAGTGTACACTCACTACACCTCAGAGCGTGCCACGCCCATCCTCTTCGTCATCGGCCCAGGACGTCTTCAGCAACGTTTTGCCCCTTGACGACGTGAAACCAACCCAGGTGGTTTCGTCCCATTCTGATCTTGGTGCAGAAAGTTCCACCACGGCCTGCGTCTCCCTGTCGGGCTGCTCGCCCAGAAATCAGAGGCCCACCACATCTGCGACCACGCCCGGCTCGGTGACCCAATGGAGCCCATCTCTTGAGGGTACTTAGACCTTTCTGTCAGCCATCTGACCGAGTTGGTCCCGCCTCGTTTGGAGTTCTATGGCGAGCGTACCGGTGACTGCACCACGACTGCGCAGATCTGTCCAGCGGGACAGATTCGTGCATGACCTCTTCTTCGGCCGGCCACGCCCTCCAGCGACCTCAGAATAATGCCAAACTTTCAGGAGCATCTCTGGACTTCTCCAGAAACATTTTGGTACTAGCGGCGTTGCGTTCGGAGCCCCGTGCGTGGCGTACCTTTCAGAGCTTCGCAGTTCTGTCCTATAGGACAGCGATTGGTGATGTCTGTTTCACATCAAATGGTATCAGAGCAAGTCGTCTGGTTTGTCCCAACAAGCCAGGGTCCTGCAGCTCGAGATTCCAGAATCAAGGTTCGAGGTCGAACCTTCTCCAAGTGGAAGGGTTTGATGGAATCGGCGTCAACAAAAGTATCAAATATATATATCTATGTTTAATCGTCTCTTGATAAGTGGGCTGCATGTTTGGGCCAAATGGGCCATGTTTTATCTTTTGTAGTAATTATGTCCCCAACTATTATGTAAGAGTCCTTTTTTAATTTGTGTCTTTTAGTCTACCAAAGGGAGTTATGAGTGATAGGAAGTAGGTGTTAAATGAATTGTCTTTTGGTCTTCTTTGTGGAGTCTATATAAGTGTCATGTAACCTCTCTTTGAAAGTAATGAAGTGAGATTCAAAATATTTGGAAAACTACCTCCAACGTGAGGCCCCTACCCCCCTTCTGCCTCTCTCTCTTTGGAGTGGATTCTCCAATATCTTCTTTCCCTCTAGGAGTGGATTCTCCTAGGTTTATTCCTTCTCTCTCTCTCTCTCTAGGAGTGGATTCTCCTGGGTTCTTTCTTCTCTCTCTAACTTCTCTCTCTCTCTAAGGGGTGGATTCCCCTCTCTATCTCTCTCTACCCCTCTCTCTCTCCTCCCCTCTCTCTCTCCCTTGGGCGACCTTGCCCCCTCACCTCCCTCTCTTGCCACCTCATCCTCCACCTCATCCCAACCCTTCACCTTCCCAAGGTCCACTAATTCCACCATTACTCACACCATATCCCCAAGCAATCTTTCACCTCCCTAAACCCCCTTCCAATCTCCAAAGCAACCTTCCCTCTTCCCAAGTACCCATTCCTCTCCCCCACACACCCTTTCATCTCCCCTAGGGGATTTGAATTCCCCTTCCCCCCCTTTCCCTTTGGCTTTGGCCGACCACCCCACTCCCCAAGCCCACTTTCGTCCCCTCACCCCACCTCCACCAAGAGAGACTGCCTCCATCCACCCCTCCTCTCTGCAACTCACGCCCCATCCCCTTCCAGGTGCGTCCACGGCGACTCCGGCATCCCACGGCATCATCCTCGTCGTCGACGTTGAAGATCTCCTTGTTCTGCTGCTCATAGACTTGTAGCAGAAACTCTGGTCAAGTTTGCAGCGTCCACACCGTCATCCACAGTGCAAACCAGTCCAAGATTCCTTCAAAGAATTCGTGCGCCTTCAAGTCCTCTTCACGTGCGAGGTGGAATCGTCTCGTTCCGACTTCACCACAGATCACGTTGCCCATTCTCGTGAGGCTGCACCAGATTCAAGCCAGAACCTGAGGTCCATTTGGCAGAGGCTGCCCCGACTTCAACGGCGCGATTCAGCCTGAACTCTCTTCTGAGAGTTGGTTCTTCTCCAAGCCTCGACGCTCCCGAGGTGGTCTCACCTCGTTCCGACTTTGGCACAGTGCGTGGTGTTCGTTCTCCCATGACTGCGCAGGTCAGGGGCAACCCAGTCTGCCCAGACTGTGTGCCCACTTTTCAGAGCGTGCCACGCCCATCCTCTTGGTCATCGGCCCAGGACGTCTTCAGCAACGTTTTGCCCCTTGACGACGTGAAACCAACCCAGGTGGTTTCATCCCATTCTGATCTTGGTGCAGAAAGTTCCACCACGGCCTGCGTCTCCCTATCAGGCTGCTCGCCCAGAAATCAGAGGCCCACCACATCTGCGACCACGCCCGGCTCGGTGACCCAATGGAGCCCATCTCTTGAGGGTACTTAGACCTTTCTGTCGGCCATCCGACCGAGTACGTCCCGCCTCGTTTGGAGTTCTATGGCAAGCGTACCGGCGACTGCACCACGACTGCGCAGATCTGTCCAGCGGGACAGATTCGTGCATGACCTCTTCTTCGACCGGCCACGCCCTCCAGCGACCTCAGAATAATGCCAAACTTTCAGGAGCATCTCTGGACTTCTCCAGAAACATTTTGGTACTAGCGGCGTTGCGATCGGAGCCCCGTGCGTGGCGTACCTTTCAGAGCTTCGCAGTTCTGTCCTATAGGACAGCGATTGGTGATGTCTGTTTCACATCAAGGGAGCTCAATTGGCTTCCTCCTCCCCTCCATGGAGTGAGCGGGAAGGGACGGGCGGCAGGGATGCCAGATGCCCCCATCAGTCCGCCATCTCCCCCCCCCCCCCCCGCAAGCGCCGTCGGAACTGATAAAAAGAAGAAGACGTGCCTCCGCACGTCAGACCTTCTTCAAACCCGTCCGCCGACCGTCGAACCTCCTTCAAACCCGAAGCAGCAAGGACTCTCTGCCCTCCGTCATTGACAGCTTCGTCTTCCGGAGCGTCTTCCATGCTTCAAATATAACGGCACAACGCTACGTGAAGAAAGAATGAGGAAAGACTGTCAGGGAAAACCCTAAGCGGTAGAGAGGAAGGGACGCCATTCAGATCCTTTTATATGCGAAGGGAGGCTATTTGCCTTAAATGATTCTCTCCTCGAAAACACGCCAAAGGGATCTCTCCCTACGAACGGTCACCTCAAACTTCTCGTTTCCGCCCCAACAGGACACACGAAGCGGCCAAGCATTCAAAGCATGAGAAAACAGAAAGACACCCTGTCAGACGCTCACCCAACCATCAGGCGAGATCCACGTAGAAAGTATCAGAGGCTCAGGCGGTCTGCCCCTGTCATCCTCGGCGACGGTCGACCTTGGCACTGACCCCACCGGCGTGGGAACTGCCTCAGTTGCGTGCCCTCCCGAGACGTCCGGAGCTGGCGACCCCTCGGGCGAAGAGCCCTCCTGATCTTCTTTCTCCAACACCGAAGCAGAGGAGCCGGAGGATGACAGATCCAAGTCGTAGCATTGCCCGGACGGGAAATCGATTATCTCGGATGCCTACTCCTCGGCATAAGATATGGCCCGGTCGTAGCCAAGTTTGAACCCCTTGCGGATGCCCCGGCGAAGCGCTGCCTCGTAGTAGGGGAGGCAGCCTCTTTAAGGTCGACCCGGTAGGCATACGAGCATTTGTATCGCTCGAACGCCTCCGCTCCAGCCAATCCCACCCTACCAGCGAGCTTGGCCTTCTCCCGCTCCGCCTCGGATAGCTTTCGCTCGGCCTCATCCATCCGCTCCTCGGCCTCCACCGCCCGCTTCTCCGCCTCGGCTTGATCGGCCTCGGCCTCCCCCCGAAGGCGCTCAGCTTCCTCCTCCCGGTCCACCAGCTCGGAGCGCTCAGCCTCCCACTGGCCATCCAGCTCGACGCGAACAAGGTGCTCCTCTTCAAGGAGCCCGGTCTTCCTCTCGTGCGATTCGCGGGCCTTAGCTAGCTGCTCGGTTAGCGCCCGGGCCTCCACCTAGCTCGACCACACCAGCTCCCTAACTGAGAAAATCTCCCGTCGAAGCCCATCACGCTCCTCGGCAAGCCGAGCCAACCTCCTGTCAGACCCACCAAGGGTCCAGGCCAGGGTCGCTCGCTCCGACTCCAACCGAGCGTACGCTTCTGCAAGAGTGGCCCCCATCTGGGCCAGGACCAAGCCGCCCTCCATAACCGTCTCGAGGGCCATGAAAGGGGAGTGCTGCATGTCTCCCCCCTTCACCTTCGCGGCTATACCGTGACATATTTGATACAGAGGGCCTTGGATGTCGAGCCTCTCTAGGGCCATCGGAATGGAGACCCCCTCTTTGGTCAGCGTCCCGCCGGACGGCCCGGATCGAGCCGCGGCTTCATTCTCCCCTCGTGCCTCGGTCAGTCGAGGTTGCGTTGCCTTTTCTTGCGACCCCCCAGCCTGGACCGATTCAAAAACTGCACCGCCACCTGGAGCGTCGCCCGCCTCAGTCAACGCCCCAATCTTGCCCGTGGTCCCAGCGTCACCCACCTCGTCTACGGCCCCCTCGGCTCCTACCGAGGGGAGAGCCGGACCAGCACCGTTGCCAGTCGCAGGAGCAGCCCTGGCCCTCTCGGCTTCGGCCGAAGGAGGAGCCGAGCCAACATCGTCGCCGACCACAGAAGTAGCCCCAACCTCCTCGGCCCCCTCTTGCTCGGCGGGTGGGAGAGCTCACCCGGTAGGTTCGGCCCATTCATGCTCGGCGGAGGGGCAAGCCGCAGCAAGGTTGCCTTCGACTGCGAGTACGACCCCGGCCTTCTTGGCCCGCTTCCTGCCCTTCGCCGCGGCCTGGATCATGCCCTCCACGGGATCCTTGTGCTTATACTCCCACGGCGTGGAGGATTCACCCTGGGCCGCCCCCTTGCCCTTATCTCTAGCTCGGGAGCGACCCGTGGGAGCAGCCGACTCATCGGCAGTCGAGTCATCACCGAGGTCGATCACCTCTGCGGCCTCCTCCAAAGCCGGCTGCCTGGTGTCTGCACAAAAAGGAAGACATAGTCAGAAAAAGAAAAATGGTCTCAACATCCAAAGGAGAGCCTAGATTGTGGCACCTGAGCCCGATATATGCAGCCGCGTAAGCAGACACTGCTCGATGTTCTCTGGAGTAACCAGCTCTTCTGTGGATTGACGGTGCTTCAACAAGATAGTTGCGTACTCCTCCACGAACGGAGGGAACTCGTTCTGCCTGGGAGGGATATTCGGATGGAAATTGGGGATCACGGGGCACTTCTAGGTCTCCTCCACCGAGTAGATCCCCACCCAGAAAAATTGACTTTTCCACCCCTTATCCGAAGAATCCTTCGCCGCCAAAGAGATGCAGCTCCTATTCTGCCTCACCTGGATGAAATAAAAACCGTTCCCGGTCGAGGAATGCGCCTTCAACTCAAAAAAGTAGTGAAAGAGGTCCAAGGAAGGAGGAACTCCGCATTGGCGACATAGGATGTGAAAGACGGAAAGAAGGAGATAGGAATTGGCTACCAACTGAATGGGCGCCAACCGAAAAAAATTGAGAAGCTTAAGAACGAAAGGTTCGAAGGGAAGGCGGAACCCGCTTTTCCACGATAGAAGGAAGGTACAGATATGGCCTGTACGAGAGTCCAAGCTCGTCTCGTACGGAGCAGCCATGGCAAAGCAAAACTTGTGGGGTAGGCGAAACTGGTGCTCCAGCCTTTTCACCTCCGCCTCCCCAAGTTCGCTACAGTTTGGGGTAGGATTAGGTGGAAGGTCAAACTAGAGGGGGAGGGGGTGAATAGGTTGACCCTTTGAAAATTTTATGCAAGATCACACTCGCTATCAAAAACAGAATGCTAATCAGAAAACTAGTAACTAAATGTGTGTAGATCGAGCCTACTCAAACATCTAACGTCAAGCAGATTATGCGAAAAATGGCAAACCACAAGAGAACACCGATTTTTATGGTGGTTCGGTCTCCCTGTGGAGACCTACGTCCACCCCTCACTAAAACCAGTGAGGATCCCTGCTGAGCCTTACAGCTTAGCTACACCGAGGAATAAACTCCTCAACACCGCTGAGCACTACAGCTTGGCTAGACAGAGGAACAAATCCTCTCAACCGCTGACAAACAGCTTGCAGGCAAACACACCCAAATACCCTTGATCCAAGCACAATGCGCTGGATTAAATACCCTCCCTCTACTCAAACTAGTACGAGGGAGAAATACAATAACAGAGTTCAAACTGAAAACAAAAGCAATAAACGAAATCACTCAGAGATGGAAGAACAGCTCCAGATCTGTGATGCTACTGGATCTCAAGCTCGAACTCAGAAGTCTGGAGGAAGATGTTTCAACGATCAGCTGGCCTTCTCCTTCTGAAGGGTAGATGAACTCGCACTGATCCACTACCCCTGGATCTCCTCTGATCGTCAGTGGATGCAGCAAGGTACCAGCAGGAAGACGATGGACTCCACGATCCTTCTTGAGGGCTTCACTCACTCAGGTTCGACTGCAGCTTCTCCAAATCTTCTTCTCTGTTCTACTTCTTTCTCTTCTCTCTGGCTCATGTAGGCTCTTTCTTCTTCTGCTTTTCTAAGGTATTTTTCAATCCTCACACACACGATCATCTTCTCCAGATGGAGAAGTCTTCTTTTTATAGCAGTAGCAGATAGGTGGGCGTGTGTCCTCCACGAATTCTGCCCTAGCGCCTTGACCACGTGGCAGTATTTCAGCTCACTGCTTTACACGTGTCACGATCCTGGCACATCCTCCATTCTTAAATCACGTGCCCTTCTTAAACTCCTCGAGCAAATATCCTGCAAAGGTCAGACTTAATATCAGTTATAATCAATATGAGGATAGTAGAAAGATGCACAGAGTTGGTTCGAGAATGTATAGACTTGCTAAGTCATCAAGGCAACCATGTGTAGACTTAATATTCAAAAGCACGAACTTTACGTATGTATGGAACAAAAGTTGCACAGACATGCCACCAAAGAATGTACAGACTTTGCGTGCAATGTACAAGCGATGCACAGATATGCCACTGAAGAATGTACAGACTTTGAGTGCATGGTACAAATGATGCACAGACATGCCGTCGAAGAATGTACAGACTTTGCGTGCATGGAGCAAGAGATGTATCGACTTGCTACTGAAGAATGTACAGACTTTGTTCATGCAAGAAAACATGCACTGAGTATGTTTTGGCCTTTTGAACTGATGCGTCGATGCTGCGGAGATGCGGCGTTGACGCACTGAGTTTATATTAGTGACTTATGATTTAGCCTCTTCAACTATTGCGTGGACGCCTTCAGAGTCTGGTGTAGACGCTGTCCTTGAGGTAACCCACTGCGTGGATGCCATGAATCATCCTGCGTCGACCCTATCCCTTTCCTGCATTCAAAAATAAACCAGATGCATGCGTTACTGAATCAAGATTTAGTTCAACATTTTAAGTTGAATTCAACACACACATCTCATGGTTGTCATCATCAAAACCAGGGGCACAACAATCTCCCCCTTTTTGATGATGACAATTATGAGGTGAATGCCATTGCATCTAAATAAATATGTATTATTCAGATCAAACAAGGAAATTCAGATCAAACAAAAAATTCACTTCAGAGGCTAAAACACCAGTTTTTGTCATTCAATTAAGCTTAAGGTTTTTACATCAAACAGAAGAACAGAGAGGCTTTTCTAACAAAAGTTGGAGATTCTCACATCATACAACTTCTTTTGAACATTTCACAAAATATGTAAAAGAAGGAAAACTTCGCTCAATCACATTTGATGTAGATGTAATGCAATTCTAGGCTCCAACTGGAGTTCATGTCTCTCCCCCTTTGACATCATCAGGAAGGGGAGCAGGTGAGGAAGAGTGAGACTGAAGAATGTTTGCAGACACAGTATCCAGTTGTTGCTGAAGCTGAGTCATAGAAGATGCTAAACTGTCTAGTCTATCCGAAAATTGCTTATCTCTTGGTAGGATAGATTTATGATAATCCTGTACTTTGGAAGTGATAATATCAAACCAGCTGTGTAAAATGTCAAACAGATAGTCCACTTGAGCTTTCTGCTGAGATCCCCATTCAGGTGCAGAAGAGGAGGCTTCTGTTGGTGGAGGGCAGTACACATCACGTTGATCTTCAAGTGTGGGTGGGAAATTTTCTTTTAGAATTTTCAAAACATCCATAACCTCATCACCCACTAGAGTGGATCGTTCAAACAGTTTAGCAAGGTCCTTACCAAAAGATGTAATCTTTTCAAACAAGGTCTGAACCTTTTCACTGAACTCATTGTTCTTGTCAATCAGGGTGGAATATTTCAAATTCAGCTTGGACTGGTTTTCCTTGACATCATAGTTATATGTCTGCAAGCCTTTAGCCTATTCAGAAATTATTGATGCAAGCTTTTCAAATTGTGCATTACTGTCCCAGCTTTCTGACAAACCTGAAGGAGGGATTCCATGAAGTTATGAAGCTTTTTGTCGGACTTAAATTTGTCATGCTTGAACTGTTCCCATCTGCTGTCTGATTTCTGCTCAAGATGGCAAATCCTCATTTCCATGGTGGAGCTCAAATGCATTATAGAAGAATCAATGTTCTTGAATTTCATTTCCAGAAATTGAATCAAAGTGGGATTGATACCGGAAGTCTGATTATGCATGCCAGCATCATAATGAAAATTATCTGGCATTTCTTCCTCAGGAAACTAGGTAGATTCATGTTCTCTTCGAGGAGAGGGTTCCTGAAAAGGACCATGTATGATCATAATATCTCTAGTGACAGCTGGGAGAGTTTGAGCAGTATCTGTGACAATATCAGCTTGGACAGGACTGGCCTCTTGTTGGTCCATTCTGGCAGGACTAACCTCTTGTCTGTCTACTCTGGCTGGACTGGCCGCTGGGTTTTCTGGTGTTGTTTCGCTCATTTCTACAACAGGTGCCCCAGAGGCAGAGGCATGCTTCTGACTTGGCAGTACTCTGACTGGTTGTCCATTCACAACTTTAAATCCCATGAACTTCTGAATGTATGATAAGGAGTATCTATTCCCTCTTGGAATGTTTAGTTTCTTTTCATTTCCAAAGTTCACTCCAACCTTTCTAAAAATTGCAGTCAATGGGGCAGCATATGGAAGTGTCCTAGACTGTTTCAGACATGTACCCATGGTCTGAATGATAACATCAGTTAATGAAATCCTGATTTGTTTAAGCAAACAGTATAGCAAGAATCATTGCATCTTAGTAACTCGTTCCCTACCACTGCTCTGGGGTGTAATGATGGATGTGCAGATATGATGTAGCAGTCTATTGAAGGGAGGGAACCTATTGGCTTTCAGACTAGATAGATATGTCTGCTTGACATGTGTAGGATCACTAGGCTGTTCAGTCAGAAGAGCATAAGCTTCATGTTCATCAAAACGAAAACTATGTAGTTGAACCCCATCCATTGGGATATTCCATGATCTGGCAAATAGTTTATTTGTTAACTCAAAACGGACATTTCTGACTGTTGAAGAAACTTTAGGGATTTGAGGCTCATATTTCAAATTTTGTTAAAATTCCCGAATGAGGGTGGGGTAATATACTCTATGATTTGTGACAAAAGACCACCAACTCTGAAAATCCAAAGTGGGAAATAACTACGGAAAAACCTCAAGCATCTCAACATCAGTATCAACAATATATCGTGGAATAAGGACTTTCAGAGGTTCTTCTATATTGATGGTGAGAGAGGGATCAGAAGACCTTGCATGTGAACTGTCCACACCTTGTTTCCCCTTGGCAGTAGCTGAAGATGTAGACTGCTCTTCTGCCCTAGATTTAGAAAGCTTTCTCTTTTTGGTCGGCGGGCTCGGATGGAGATGGCATTTCCGAAGAGATAGCTCTATCTCTTTTCCCTTCCGTTTCCTTGGAGCTGAAGAAGACAGTATCTCCTCTGGAGGATCTGCCACGGGAGCATCGTGAGTATCCTTCTGCTTCGCTGCCCTTGATTCTGAGATATTTCTTGTCTTTGCCAGTGAACTCTGCTCTTTTCCTTTCCGTGTTCTTGGAGCTGACTGAGACGGCATCTCCTCTTGAACAAGTTGAAATTTGGTACCAGGCACAATCTTGCCCTCAGCTGTGATGGGAGCTCTTCTCTTTAGACCCTTCTTGTCCTTTTTCCCTTTTTCCGGAGGAGCCATGGTGGTGAGGAGACTCACACGGCAACAGGGAAGAGAAGTGCCGTGGGAAAGAAGATGAGGGAAGCGGAGAGGTAGGAGGCAACAGGGTTTTTGAAAGAGGCGAGGAGACAGAAGGGTTTTTAAAGAACTTGATGACTCATTTGCAATTCAAAAAGGGAGAACCGGTTCACTGTGCTGAACCGGACTGGGAAGAATTTGGAGTTAGTGCATGACTGCGTTGACGCAGTGAGACACTGAGTCGACGCCACCAAGAGGAATAAGAGGGAAATACTAAGTAGACACTAGGAATAGTGAAGACCCACAGTATTTAGGCATTCTAAAGACACTGAAATTATGAAAAGATGAAATTACATTCAGGGATTTTTAATAGATAAAGTTCAAGTTCCCTTAAGAGAGATATGATGATTAACCCTAATTTATTTAATGATGGGGAAAAAAACAATCTTAAGAATTTGAGATAAATCCTTGAACAAGAAGAGCATGATTATGGAATAAGGATAGAACAATTTGCACACTTGGAACTTTCTCAAATCTTTCCCCTAGATTGTTCAATTTCAAGAGACCCTTATAGAAGTGAATTTAACTCGTATTGAGGATGAACTCTATAGGATTTTATATTTGAACTTCATGTCAACCCCATATATATATTTTATATTTTTCATTTTTCATCATTTTTTTTATTTTTAAATTCTCATTTGTAGTCAAGTGTAGCTAGCCTTTTGACACGGATACACATGTTTATCAGACACCAGAGTCCCCGGTTACTCAGCATAGCTAACTATTCTGCTCCAATGAAACAGAGTTGGCAACTCACATCATGACATGCCTTTCAGCACTTCATTGGTGCATGAAGGTAGTTTCTCAGTGGAAAGTTACAATTGCTCTGCAATGAATTATTTTTCTTTTGAAACAGAGGTAATAGCCCGCATCATGACATGCTCCTTAGCACTTCTTTGGTGCATAGAGACAGTTTCTCAATGAAAGCTTGCCATTGCTCTGTAATTTATTACATGTATATATATATATAGGGTTTATTTCTTCAGCTCTTATTAAACCTATTCTGAGTTTAAAGTCAATACAGATATTAAATTCATTTGCACAAAGAGGTCCCTTTACTTTTGATCATCATGGTTCTAGAATAGATGAGTTCCCAGTTTTATTAAATAGTCCCATAGCTATTCCATAGTTTCAAAGCACTTTTATGTTCAAGAATTTTAGCATTCAAAGATCATAAGATTTATAGATCTCCAACCATAAATACTGCATAGAGCCAGTCAATAAGGATCACCACCTCTCATAAAGGAATTATCAGTTTAACTCCCCCTGAATCTATGACATCAATTCACATTTCAGAGCTCATGAATCATCCCTCATACTGAAGATTGAGAGGTACTTCACTACAATCTGAGGAAATGAGTAGATGAGATATGTAGAGAAGAAACAAGGTGATGAGATGTTGAGAAGACTCCAAGTTTTAGACACTTTAAGGTACTGGAAGACTCCAAGTTGATGAGATATGAGTGAAAGACTTCAATTATGTCTTTTGTGAGCAAAATTCCAGGTTACGTTGACCCATTTCCAGTGCTGCGTTAACCCTTCTGAAGTAATCCAGTTGCTTCCAGAACTGATTTGCACTAGGTTTCTGTCAGTGCGTCAACTCAACCAGGTGACTGCGTTAACTCACTCAACCAGCCAATTCAACTTCCAGCACTGTTTCCAGATTGTTTCAATCAGTGCGTTGACCCATCTCACAGCTGCGTTAACCCTTCTTAACGAGTACTGATATTCAACCATCTGCTCGAACCACACTTCAGGTTCACAACCCACTAACCTAAGGGTACTGAATTGCACTCCTCAGCCAATAAAATCTAATGCAAGCTCCCCCTCAGTTCATGCATGACTGAAAGCTTGAATGAAGATGCAATGATTGACATGTTGGCTTTTTATTTATCATGTGTTCTTCAAAAGAGAAAAGAATACTTAAAAACTAAACTCCCCCTAAATTTGTGACTTATTTGGAAATCAGGCACTTTCAAATCAAGCAAGGCAAGTAGTCAATTTATTCCTAGGCAGAGCTAACCAATCATGTTTCAAAGAAGAAGTCAAGCAATCAAGTTAGACATCCAGATGAAGATTACACAGTCCAAGCTCTCTTCTAAGACAAGTAAATCTTTCATTATTCAGAGGCTTGGTAAAAATGTCAGCTAATTGATGTTGTGAATCTACAAACACCAATTTAAAACTTTCTTTATTAACTTCATCTCGTAGGAAATGATGCCTAATTTCTATGTGTTTGGTCCTAGAATGCTGGATGGGGTAATTTGCCAGGTTAATGGCACTTCTGTTATCACACAAGATTGGGACACACCCAAGATCAATTTGATAATCTTGGAGTTGGTGTTTGATCCACAACACTTGAGTGCCACAACTCCCTGTAGCGACATATTCTGCCTCTGCAGTGGATAGTGCCACTGAGTGTTGTTTCTTAGATGCCCAAGAAACTAAACACCCTCCCAAAAATTGACAATAGCCACTTGTGCTTTTTATATCAAGTTTGCATCCAGCATAGTCTGCATCAGAATAAGATACTAAATCAAGAGTGCAAGATGCAGGATACCAAATCCCTAAATCTTGAGTTCCGACAAGGTATCGAAAGATACGCTTAACAGAGCTCAAGTGGGATTCTCTAGGATCAGATTGAAAATGAGCACACATGCATACACAAAATTAGATATCTGGCCTAGATGCAGTAAGATAGAGGAGTGATCCGATCATACCTCGATAAGTCTTTGCATCCGCTGATTTTTCAAATCTGCATCTAGAATTGTGTTGGTGCTCATTGGAGTGTTGATTGCTTTAAGATTCTCCATTTGATATTTCTTCAATAGCTCAGAGATATACTTTGCCTGGTTGATGAAGCATCCTTCCTTGCTTTGGGTGATTTGAAGACCTAGAAAAAATTGCAGCTCACCCATTAGACTCATGCTTGGTTTAGTGGATCCAAAGACTATATCATCAACGTAAATTTGAACCAGAACAATGTCATTGTTTCTTACCTTGGTGAATAAAGTTTGGTCCACTTTACCTCTTGAATACCCTTTTTCAGTGAGGTATGAGCTGAGTCTATCGTACCATGCTCGAGGTGCCTGTTTAAGCCCATAGAGAGCTTTGTCTAATCTATAAACATGGCTAGGACAGTCTATGCACTCAAAACCAGGGAGTTGTTCAACATACACCTCTTCTTTTATTAGACCATTAAGAAACGCACTTTTTACATCCATTTGTTGAAGTTTTATTCCATGGCAGCAAGCATATGCAAGTAATAATCTAATGGCCTCTAATCTAGCTATTGGAGCAAAGGATTCTTCAAAATCAATGCTGAATTCTTGGTTATATCTTTGTGCTACCAGTCTTGCTTTATTTATTATCACAATTCCATTTTCATTTTGTTTATTTCTAAAAACCCACGTAGTTCCAATTACTGAATGTTCATTGGGTCTTGGTACAAGATGCCACACTTGTTTCTCTTGAATTGATTTAGTTCTTCATGCATTGCATTTATCCAACATTCATCTTTTAGGGCTTCAATTACATTTTTAGGTTCAATTTGAGACACAAGAGCCAGATTATCCATTTCCTCAATTATCCTAAAGTGAGATCTAGTTCTAGTAGGGTCATGCAAATTGCCAATAACGCTTGATAAAGGATGATCTCTTAACATTCTAACATTGGTTAGAGAATTACCTTCATTAGCATCTACATTACCTTGAGTGCTTAATTCTGCTAGACTCTCACCTGGCCTTGACTTTTTCTCCTGGAGATCTTGTTCTTCCTTTACTTCAAGGAACTCCCCATCATCCTTGTCCCTGCAAGATTGTTCATTTTCAGATCTAACATTCATTTCATCAAAGACAATATGAGGATATTCTTCTACATTTTGAGTTTTGACATTTAGGACTCTATAGGCTCTAGAGTGATTAGAATATCTCAGAAAAATGGCTGGTTCACTCTTAGGCTCAAACTTATCCAAGTCTCGTTTGTTATTATTTTGAACAAAGCATTTTGACACAAAAACTTTGAAATGAGCAACAGATGGCTTCTTACCTTTCATTAACTCATATGGAGTCTTTTTAGACAGAGGTCCTACCATTGCACGATTTATAATGTAGCACGCAGTGTTTACCACCTCAGCCCAGAATTTCCTTGAAGTTGTCCTTCGATCAGCATTGTTCTAGCCATCTCCACAAGAGTTATGTTTCTTCTTTCCACCACTCCATTCTGTTCAGGAGTTCTTGGTGATGAGAATTTGTGTGATATTCCTTTTGCCCTGCAAAAATGATGTGACACACTAAGGAGGTATGCAGCAAAGAGACAAAGATCCTTGGACCTATTCCGCAAGCACAATCACAAAGCAATAAAGTACTAGATTGGGGCCGAATCGTCGTCGCACACACACGAGCCCGGGTGACTTGATGATGCTAAGTGGAGGTGATGGATCAAGACCCTAGCTGGTAGAGTGCCAGCAGGGCTAGGGTTGCCCTCCCGAAGGTACGAGGCCCACGTTTAAGGGGCTGACCGGGTGCCAATTGGGGCACTAGGTCCCTCTCTCTCACAGCCCACGGTGACCGCTCGTAAGTGGAACACACGGGGTCGGGCGCTCTCTCTCTTGCTCAACGGAGCAATTCCGTGGATATTAGATGAACAAATACGTATAATGGAGTAAAGTTCAGAGCTTACCCTGGTTGGTTTGAAGAAACCAACCCCGTTCGGAGACGAGGGCGAGCGGGGAAGTGTGGGTTTCCCGCACACTGCGCTGACGAAGCTTGATCCCTGTTTAATAGTTACAAGCACTACACCTCACACAGGAGGGTGGACTTGGGGTGGGGATATCTGTATTACAAATCAAACACTACCTCCGCACAGGGAGGGGCGTTAAGCCGGCCAGGCGGGGAGGGGAGAGTTGCTCGGATTGCGCCGACGGAGCACCCGGCCGAATCTGCCCGGGTCTGGAACAGCAAGATGGGGGGTCGGTGTAGCCGCCGCTGCGAGCTCCCTCGGACTCAGAACTTGATGAGACTTGCGCTAAAACGTCGCTGACGTACCCAGGCACGACTGAGAATTTTTGTGGGCGGGTTCGAAGTCATCACTGGTAGGGGCAGGCTCTGGAACAGGGTCCCTGCGATCAGGCTCGGACTGATCCCAGGATGCAACAGCAGACGGATGAAGTCACCACGATAACTCCCGAAGTCCAAACGAGGTGGGACCAGAACAAGAACGACCGTGGGCGAGTCTTCTTCGAGCAGCAAGAAAGAACGGCACCGGAGGAGGTCGGGGCCGAGAGCAGCAGTCCGAGAAGTGGAAGGGTATCGGAGCAGATCCTGACTGACCTGAACAGCGTCCCTGTGGTAGAAAACTCGGTACAATTAGCTCCGACCTCTGAATGAGGCTCTGCTGGCTGCGTTCGACAGAGAACAGGTGGATCTTTACCCCAGTCAAGTGGCGCACCAAGGGGAGCACTGGTGTGGTCGTAGGAGCTTCTGAAAGTTGCTTCTGATTGCAAGCCGGACTGGTTCTGCGCAGTTGGCGAAGGACGGCTCTCCTGTGCAGCTCTGACCTCGGATTGAGGCGAAACCACCTCGCCTGCGAAGATGACCGGAAGAGCTTTCCGTCGATGTAGACCACGCCCCCAGGAGCTCCGGGGTGGAGTCTGAGGCGGTGCTGCAACAGACTGTCAATCTGCAGGTCTTCAGCTGCACACAGATTGGAAGAGAGAAATGGTGGAGGGGGGTTTCTTTGGTGGAGGGGTAAGGGATATGGGTGCTTTGGTGGTGGGGAGGTGTTTGGAAGGTGGGAAGGGGTGGTGAGGGTGGAGGCCAGGGGCGGAGCTAGCAGGGAGAGGGGTGGGTGCGCAAATGGCCAAGGGGGAGGTGGTGGGGAGATGGGGGCGCAAGTGGCTTGGGGGAATGGGGAGGGCTCCTCTTGATTTGGGTGGTGGGTTAATGGGAGGGTTTAATGGAGGTCTAGGGAATAGGAAGGGGTTGCTTTGGGGATGGGAAGGGGTGCCTAGGAGAAGGGAGTCTCCCTTGGGAAGGTGAAAGGGTGTATGGGGAATGGGAAAGGTTGCTTGAGATGTGGAGGTACTAAAGGGGAGTAATGGCTCTTGGGAAGGTGAAAGGGTGGGGGGCTGAGGTGGCGGGTGATGTGGTAAGGGGGGGGGAGGTGAAGGGGCAGGTTCGCCCAAGGGAGAGAGAGAGAGAAGGAGAGAGAGAGGGGTTCGCCCCCTTTAGAGAGAGAGAGAAGACAATGCTTGTGGATAAATTTACTCAATACTTCATTAGCCATCTCAAGTGGGGTTGGGGTCTATTTATAGGGATCCCAACATTTACAAAACGTCCCTGAAATAAGTGCTAATAGAAAATAAGCAAAAGAGGTGGGGAAGGGAGGGGGGCGCCCCTGGGCCAGGCCCACCTAAATGGGCCCATACGACACTCTAGCCCAACATGATGACACAAACTTAGGTAAATAACATAATAACCTAGGGACTTGACTCAAAACAAAGGCAAATTACATCAAAATGACTCAACTAAAAGGAGAAAATACATCAAGATGACCCACATAGCAAGCCCAAGTGTCGAGGTGGACCCGTCTAGTCGTGGAGCCGCACCCTACCCGTCTCCGGGAGGGAGAGAGGTTTCGAGCCAGAGGGAATCATGGGTGATGTCCCCATCAACTCCCCCGGGCTGTGAAGAGCTCGACTCTATCAAGAAAGGGTCCACTCGGCTGCGATAGCGCTCCAGGAGGTCGGGGTCTAGCAGCTGAAGATCCTCCCTGCTCACCCATGAGTCATCCGAAGGGGGCCGGCCCTTCCACCTGACCAAGTATCGCTCGTATGCTTTGCTCCGGGTGATGGTGACCTGGTCATCCAATATCCGCTCTACTTGCTCACGTTGGCCCCTCTGGCTTGGTGGAACTTTCTCACGGGTGGTGGCTCTCTCAAGGGGTGGAACAAGCTCGATTTCCTCACTAGGTGTCACCGTGGGACCCCTGTATGGCACCAAGTCAGCCACATTGAATGTGGGACTTACTCTGCACTCCTCGGGGAGGTCCAACGCGTAAGCATTTGTGCCGATCCACCTCAGAACCTGGAAGGGACCTGATCCACGCGACCTCAGTTTGGAGACATTCCCAAGGAATAGCCTCTCGGTTCTCACCATCACAAAGTCACCTACACGAAAATCCTGGTGGCGTTGGTGGGAATCGGCCAATTTCTTATACACCTCATTGCTTTTGTTGATGTGTTTGCGGATTTCCTCATGCAACTCTGTGAATGTTGAGTCACTAGTGGATAATGGGGGTCCTGGACAACCAAATGTGGACCTAGCATGCAATGGTGCTACGTAGACTTTGATGGACCTAGGAGGACCGGGACATCCATAAATGGCTCTATCAGGTATGGGTGCAATGAATGCCGGAGGACCTGGACTTCCATGTAGACCCCTATCATGCATAAGATGGAGGATGAATGGGGGAGGACCTGCATATCTAAATGTGAACCTGTCGTGCACTGGACCTAGTGTGTATATAACATAAATGAGACGACTAGTCCTACCAGATGGAGCAAAATGTTGCTACACATGCATTCCTATCAAGATGGTCCCATCTTTTGGTGGGGGTTGATTTGGGGGTTTCCACTCATGGGGGTCGAAGGGGTCCCAGAAAGTGGACATCTTGGGATGGGTCAATTCCTCATTTCCTGGGTGGCTGTCACCCTTGGTCATGGCTCTCATAGTGAGGGCTAAGTTTTGGAATGGGTGGTTTAGGTTCAACATGGTGGGTGCTGGTAGGAAAGGGTGAGTGGTTAGTGGGTCACATGGGTACCTGTGCTCCCAAAGGAAGGAGTCAAAGGGATCATGGCAAGGGTCACCTAGGGGAAGGATCTCTAGGTCCTCAAAGTCAACCAAAGGTGGGGAGTCGTCCTCCTCTAATGATGTGATTGGGCCGGTGTAGTGAGTGGGTCGATCGACCAATATCTTTGGGACCAAGGTGGTCGGGGAGTGGACCGGGATGGGTTCCTCTTCCACGGGAAGAAGGAGATGGAGGTCACTAGTGTAGCTACCAACGGTGCAGACCGAGGTGATTGACCCGATGCATGGGTGGATGAGGTCAAGGCTCTTGGGTCGGTCCGCTCCTATGGTCAACAAACAAGTCAGCTCAAGTTGCCACTTTAGGCCTTTGACGAAGTCATCCCAATGCTCAACCTTGTAGAAGGATTGGATTGTGGTGTGCGAGATGTTGATGGGTACTATGGGGAGGTGTTGTTCCATGGGAGGATAGGCATGGGGAAGGATAGGGTGAGCCCGGTTTTCCTCTAGCCACCTAACCAAGGGCCCACTTATGATAAGTTCACTCTCAATTGGAGAGGGTGGCGTAGGGTGAAGACCACCATGCGAGGTTTCTTCTTCAACTTGGACATGTGTTTCCCCCACGGTTAGGATAGTGACCATGGTGTTCTCCTCTTCTAGGTGGTCGGGTGTGTGAGCCATAATGCTTTCTACACATGGGATGGGAACTTCCAGGCCTAACTCATGACATTGTGACTCGTATTCTTCTCCCCAATCGGGGGAGGCCTCATGTACCTCAATCGCATTCTCATCCCTTTGGGGTGTAGAGGTTTTATTCTCCAAGGGAAATGGAAGGTCTTTTGGGAATGGGGTGATGATAGCCGGTGTGGGGTGCGCCCGGGGTGGTGAATAAGGACGGGACTCCGGCGGATGGGAGAGTATAAGGTTATTGAATTTAAAGGCTCCCGGAAGGTGTGGCGGATGCACTAGGCAAGTCCGACGTGTCGGGTCGATGTCGACATTCCTTTCATCTAACCATCTCGTACCTAGGATTATGCAAGGGCCTGCCAAAGTACAAATTTGGCACCAAGCTCCATCACAGTATGTGGTCTTCCCGAACCATTTATGGAATTCAACGAAGACTTGGTCTCCGTTGTGCACAATTTGTCCGGTCCTAGAAAGAGTGGCAACGATATCGGGGGATACCCAATTATCAGACTCCAAGTCAATAAAATCAATTTCCGTAGGCTCTCCATTGGGTAGGTATGCAAGGGATATGATTGGGAGAGGGATCATTTGCTCCGTCGACTCATTGACAGTGGGTGGTGGACAATGCATGGGACGGTCTGTCGGGGACTCTAATGCAAGCGTGCCCATGGACTAGACTCATAGAGACAAGTCTAAAACTTACTCTGATATCACTTGACGTGACACACTAAGGAGGTATGCAGCAAAGAGACAAAGATCCTTGGACCTATTCCGCAAGCACAATCACAAAGCAATAAAGTACTAGATTGGGGCCGAATCGCCGTCGCACACACACGAGCCCGGGTGACTTGATGATGCTAAGTGGAGGTGATGGATCAAGACCCTAGCTGGTAGAGTGCCAGCAGGGCTAGGGTTGCCCTCCCGAAGGTACGAGGCCCATGCTTAAGGGGCTGGCCGGGTGCCAATTGGGGCACTAGGTCCCTCTCTCTTACAGCCCACGGTGACCGCTCGTAAGTGGAACACACGGGGTCGGGCGCTCTCTCTCTTGCTCAACGGAGTAATTCCGCGGATATTAGATGAACAAATACGGATAATGGAGCAAAGTTCAGAGCTTACCTTGGTTGGTTTGAAGAAACCAACCCCGTTTGGAGACTAGGGCGAGCGGGGAAGTGTGGGTTCCCCGCACATTGCGCTGACGAAGCTTGATCCCTGTTTAATAGTTACAAGCACTACACCTCACACAGGAGGGTGGACTTGGGGTGGGGATATCTGTATTACAAATCAAACACTACCTCCGCACAGGGAGGGACGTTAAGCCGGCCAGGCGGGGAGGGGAGAGTTGCTCGGATTGCGCCGACGGAGCACCCGGCCGAATCTGCCCGGGTCTGGAACAGCAAGATGGGGGGTCGGTGTAGCCGCCGCTGCGAGCTCCCTCGGACTCAGAACTTGATGAGACTTGCGCTAAAACGTCGCTGACGTACCCAGGCACGACTGAGAATTTTTGTGGGTGGGTTCGAAGTCATCACTGGTAGGGGCAGGCTCTGGAACAGGGTCCCTGCGATCAGGCTCGGACTGATCCCAGGATGCAACAGCAGACGGATGAAGTCACCACGATAACTCCCGAAGTCCAAACGAGGTGGGACCAGAACAAGCACGACCGTGGGCGAGTCTTCTTCGAGCAGCAAGAAAGAACGGCACCGGAGGAGGTCGGGGCCGAGAGCAGCAGTCCGATAAGTGGAAGGGTATCGGAGCAGATCCTGACTGACCAGAACAGCGTCCCGGTGGTAGAAAATTCGGTACAATTAGCTCCGACCTCTGAATGAGGCCCTGCTGGCTGCGTTCGACAGAGAACAGGTGGATATTTACCCCAGTCAAGTGGCGCACCAAGGGGAGCACTGGTGTGGTCGTAGGAGCTTCTGCAAGTTGCTTCTGGTTGCAGGCCGGACTGGTTCTGCGCAGTTGGCGAAGGACGGCTCTCCTGTGCAGCTCCGACCTCGGATTGAGGCGAAACCACCTCGCCTGCGAAGACGACCGGAAGAGCTTTCTGTCGATGCAGGCCACGTCCCCAGGAGCTCCGGGGTGGAGTCTAAGGCAGTGCTGCAACAGACTGTCGATCTGCAGGTCTTCAGCTGCACACAGATCGGAAGAGAGAAATGGTGGAGGGGGGTTTCTTTGGTGGAGGGGTAAGGGATATGGGTGCTTTGGTGGTGGGGAGGGGTTTGGAAGGTGGGAAGGGGTGGTGAGGGTGGAGGCCAGGGGCGGAGCTAGCAGGGAGAGGGGTGGGTGCGCAAATGGCCAAGGGGGAGGTGGTGGGGAGATGGGGGCGCAAGTGGCTTGGGGGAATGGGGAGGGCTCCTCTTGATTTGGGTGGTGGGTTAATGGGAGGGTTTAATGGAGGTCTAGGGAATAGGAAGGGGTTGCTTTGGGGATGGGAAGGGGTGTCTAGGAGAAGGGAGTCTCCCTTGGGAAGGTGAAAGGGTGTATGGGGAATGGGAAAGGTTGCTTGGGATGTGGAGGTACTAAAGGGGAGTAATGGCTCTTGGGAAGGTGAAAGGGTGGGGGGCTGAGGTGGCAGGTGATGTGGCAAGGGGGGGGGGAGGTGAAGGGGTAGGTTCGCCCAAGGGAGAGAGAGAGAGAAGGAGAGAGAGAGGGTTCGCCCCCTTTAGAGAGAGATATATATATATAGAGAGAGAGAGAGAGCTAGAGAGAGAGAGAGAAGACAATGCTTGTGGATAAATTTACTCAATACTTCATTAGCCATCTCAAGTGGGGTTGGGGTCCTATTTATAGGGATCCCAACATTTACAAAAAGTCCCTGAAATAAGTGCTAATAGCAAATAAGCAAAAGAGGTGGGGAAGGGAGGGGGGCGCCCCTGGGCCAGGCCCACCTAAATGGGCCCATACGACACTCTAGCCCAACATGATGACACAAACTTATGTAAATAACATAATAACCTAGGGACTTGACTCAAAACAAAGGTAAATTACATCAAAATGACTCAACTAAAAGGAGAAAATACATCAAGATGACCCACATAGCAAGCCCAAGTGTCGAGGTGGACCCGTCCAGTCGTGGAGCCGCACCCTACCCGTCTCCGGGAGGGAGAGAGGTGTCGAGCCAGAGGGAATCATGGGTGATGTCCCCATCAAAAACCCATCAAATTCTGAGTTTTTGAACTCTCCTCCATGATCTGACATAATAGATGAAATAGTATACTTACCATCCTGCTGAACTTTCTTGAAAAATACCTGAAATTCTTCAAACGCATCATTTTTATGAGATAAAAAAACACCCAAGTGAACCTAGAAAAGTCATCTACCAAAACAAAGCCATATCTATTTCCACTTAAACTTGCTGTTCTCGTGGGTCCAAACAGATCCATGTGAATAAGTTTAAGAGGTCTAGAAGATTGGTTTTCTATTCTAGATTTAAATGACTTCCTAGTGTGCTTACCTTGAGTGCATGCATCACAAACTTTGTCATTTTGTTTAAAAGAGACATCAGGCAACCCGTTTACCATGCTGAATTTTGCTAACTTATGCATGACACTATAGCTAGCATGTCCTAGTCTACGATGCCATAGCCAAGCCAGCTCACTTTTGTTCACAGCAAGACAGAGATTATTATGAGCAGGATCATCTAAGTCTACCATGTACATGTTGTTTATTCTTTTTCCAATGAACTTAACATTTTCAGAATGCATTTCAAGAATGGTGCATACAAGAGAATCAAACACAACCTTGTGTCCCCTGTCACACAGTTGGCTTATACTAAGAAGATTATATTCTAGTCCTTCAACAAGTAGCACATCATCAATGGAGTTCAAGGGAGTTTTGCCAACTTTACCTTTTCCAATAATTTTACCTTTATTGTTGCCCCCAAACGTGACATGCCCTCCTTCTTTCTCAACCAAGAAATAAAATTTTGCCTTATCACCCGTCATATGCCTTGAGCAGCCGCTGTCAAGATACCACCTATTGTATACAGCTGCAAGGCACTCCTGCAAATCACATCAAACAAGATATTTTGGAACCCAAATACACTTGGGTCCCATCACACCATAGGATTGTGTCAAGTAAGACAACATGCTTTTGGGAATCCATATTTGTTGTTTTGGAGATTTTTGAAATGTGGAGTTCATAGGTTTGAGAATTTTCTAATTAGGTTGAGGTACCCTTTGGAATGACCTTTTTGAATCAGTTCTGTTGTTAGAGAAGTATGAAGTTTTATTCTTGTTCCCATTCCAATGATTATTGTGACTCCAAGAAGCACTGGGGAGTGTAGGATAAGAAGTTCTAGAAAAATACTCAACTCTTGAAGGAATGAAGGTTCACTGCGTAGACCCTCTCACCTGACTGCGTTGACTCATCCATCTAACCCTTCTGTCATATGGGTTCTGATCCATAGGATACGTTGACGCACTGTAGTGGCTGCGTCGACTCAATCTAGTATTTCCGAAAGAATACCCATCCTAGAAGGGTGTATGCGTTGACACAGTATGGACACTGCGTTGACGCGGCCAATGGTTTGTTCTAGCATTATTTCTGTAGAACCCCTTGGACATGGGTTGAGTGGACGCAGGGTACCCAGTGCGTTGACGCAACTGTCTTGTACCAGACCTATGACTCCCTAAATTTCTATAAGTCTGATGCTGGGTTGATGAACTAGGGTCTATAGACTGACCTGAGGGTTTACTTCTGAGCTTAGGCACATTCTTATGGTGATTGGCATTTAAGGTAACCTTCATTTTCTCTTTGCCCTTTTCTTTTCTGATTTCATCCGTCTGTTTTAGTTTTTCTTGACTTTTCTCATGAGACTTCTTTTCAGCCATTTGGCTCTGCCCAGATGTGCCTTGTTTATAAACAAATGTTACAAGTCCAGTTCCTAGATCCTTCTTTTTGGTTGGATTGTAACCAAGTCCTTCTTTCCCAAAATTGCTTCTTGTTCCCATGACAGCTTCAAGATTGTTTTTACCCTGTGTTAATTTATCTAGAGAGGCTTGTTTTCTTGAATTCTCATCTTCCAGCCTCTTCAAATTTTCTTGGAGTTCTTGATTCACTCCTTGAATGGCTTCAAATTTCTCTTCAGCAATTTTTACTTAAATCTCCAATTTTTGAATTCTTAGTTTCAGTTCATCATGCACTTTCAGAAAAAATTTGTTTTCTATCTTCATCTCTATTAATTGATCTCTACATTGATCACTTTCATCAAGAGATTTTCTTAAACTGGTAATTTCAACTTCTAAGCACCTTATTTTCTCATTCAAAGAATTTTCTTGACTAGTCAAACTTTTCTTTTTCTTCAGTGATTTATTTTCTTTCTTTACATAATCGTACTTATCTAACAATTCATTAAAAGCTTCTTCCCAATCACTGTAAGAAAAGTTTTCGAAGGAAGAAGTTACCTCATCCTGCTTATCACCCTTAGCCATGAAGCACAGCTTAACATCACTCTCTTCTTCAGAAGTGCTTTCTTCTTCATCTTCATCTTTCTCCTCATCACTCCGCGTACTCATCATGGCCTTGGGCTTTTTGTTTTTTTACTTTGGCTGAGCTTTCTTCATATTCTTTGGACATTCAGATTTGATATGTCCTTGTTTCCTGCATTTATAACAAACAACCTTGTCAGATTTCTTTGAATTTTCTGATTTGAATTTTGAACTATTTCTTACCTGCGGTCTTCGACTCCTTACAGCCTTACCTTCCTCACCTGAATCATCGTCTGAACTAGATGACTGACTATCATCTGAACTCTCCTTGCTACTTGGTCATGCCTTCAATGCAAGGGGCTTTTTCTTTTCCACATCCTCATCTATCCTTTTGAAGTTCAGCTCATAAGCCATCAAAGATCCGATGAGCTCATCAGGGGTAGTGGTAGGAAGGTTCCTAGATTCCTCAACAATCGTGGCCTTGGTGTGCCAAATTGGAGTTAGGGATCTAAGAATTTTCTTGACCAGTTCATAATCAGTGTAAACCTTTCCCAGACCTTTAAGACCATTCACTAATAGAGTTAGCCTAGCATACATTTCAGATATATTTTCCTCTGGCATCATTCTAAAAGCTTCATACTCAAAAATTAACATATTAGCTTTTGTCTCTCTTACCTCTGATGTACCTTCATAGATGACTTCAAGTCTGTCCCACATTTCCTTGGCACTGGCACATGAGGACACTCGTGAAAACTCCTTAGGATGCAATGAGCATTGCATGATATTCATAGCATGCCAATTGATGTTGGACTTCCGAATCTGCTCTTTTACCCACAGTTCTTCATTTCCTTCTAACTGATAGGGTCCTTTGCTCACGACTCTCCAAATCTCATGGTCCTGAGATCTCAGAAATACCTGCATCCGATTTTTCCAGTAAGCATAGCTAGTGCCATCAAAGAAGGGTGGCCTATTCACTGCATACCCTTCAGGCATGAGCCCCCTGTTATCCATTCCACTATATCTCTCTGGGTTGTAAGACCCTTAACAAGAGAGCCAAGCTCTGATACCACATGTAGGATTAGGTGCAAGGTCAAACTAGAGGGGGAGGGGGTGAATAGGTTGACCCTTTGAAAATTTTATGCAAGATCACACTCGCTATCAAAAATAGAATGCTAATCATAAAATTAGTAACTAAATGTGTGCAGATCGAGCCTACTCAAACATCTAACGTCAAGCAGATTATGCGAAAAATGGCCAACCACAAGAGAACACCGATTTTTATGGTGGTTCGGTCTCCCTGTGGAGACCTACGTCCACCCCTCACTAAAACCAGTGAGGATCCCTGCTGAGCCTTACAGCTTAGCTACACCGAGGAATAAACTCCTCAACACCGCTGAGCACTACAGCTTGGCTAGACAGAGGAACAAATCCTCTTAACCGCTGACAAACAGCTTGCAGGCAAACACACCCAAGTACCCTTGATCCAAGCACAATCCGCTGGATCAAATACCCTCCCTCTACTCAAACTAGTTCGAGGGAGAAATACAATAACAGAGTTCAAACTGAAAACAAAAGCAATAAACGAAATCACTCAGAGATGGAAGAATAGCTCCAGATCTATGATGCTGCTGGATCTCAAGCTCGAACTCAGAAGTCTGGAGGAAGATGTTTCAACGATCAGCTGGCCTTCTCCTTCTGAAGGGTAGATGAACTCGCACTGATCCACTGCCCCTGGATCTCCTCTGATCGTCAGTGGATGCAGTAAGGTACCAGCAGGAAGACGATGGACTCCACGATCCTTCTCGAGGGCTTAACTCACTTAGGTTCTACTACAGCTTCTCCAAATCTTCTTCTCTGTTCTACTTCTTTCTCTTCTCTCTGGATCGTGTAGGCTCTTTCTGCTTCTGCTCTTCTAAGGTATTTTTCAATCCTCACACACACGATCATCTTCTCCAGATGGAGAAGTCTTCTTTTTATAGCAGTAGCAGATAGGTGGGCGTGTGTCCTCCACGAATTTCCGCCCTAGCGCCTTGACCACGTGGCAGTATTTCAGCTCACTGCTTTACACGTGTCACGATCCTGGCACATCCTCCATTCTTGGATCACGTGCCCTTCTTAAACTCCTCGAGCAAATATCCTACAAAGGTCAGACTTAATATCAGTTAAAATCAATATGAGGATAGTAGAAAGATGCACAAAGTTGGTTCGAGAATGTATAGACTTGCTAAGTCATCAAGGCAACCATGTGTAGACTTAATATTCAAATGCACGAACTTTACGTATGTATGGAACAAAAGTTGCACAGACATGCCACCAAAGAATGTACAGACTTTACGTGTAATGTACAAGCGATGCACAGATATGCCACCGAAGAATGTACAGACTTTGAGTGCATGGTACAAACGATGCACAGACATGCCGTCGAAGAATGTACAGACTTTGTGTGCATGGAGCAAGAGATGTATCGACTTGCTACTGAAGAATGTACAGACTTTGTTCATGCAAGAAAACATGCACTGAGTATGTTTTGGCCTTTTGAACTGATGCATCGATGCTGCGGAGATGCGGCATTGACGAACTGAGTTTATATTAGTGACTTATGATTTAGCCTCTTCAACTATTGCGTGGACACCTTCAGAGTCTGGTGTAGACGCTGTCCTTGAGGCAACCCACTGCGTGGAGGCCATGAATCATCCTGCGTCGACCCTGTCCCTTTCGTGCATTCAAAAATAAACCAAATGCATGCGTTATTGAATCAAGATTTAGTTCAACATTTTAAGTTGAATTCAACACACACATCTCATGGTTATCATCATCAAAACCAGGGGCACAACATTTGGAACCGCCGCCTTCACCACCGGCTCATCCTCCCACTCTTCAACATACGGACGCTGATCCGCCATGGAATCCGGAGAAGAACTTGAAGAAAGACACACCCGGGACAACGAAGACTCCGGAGGGAGAGGAAGCTGCCGGACTGCCTCTGCAGTGTTGCATCCCTACGGTTTTGATGATGTCTCACACTATAAATCAATCTTCTATCTCTAGAATGATACATGCTTCATCATGTAGGACTGTGCAGTTCATATAGTTGTCAGATAAATTTGCACTACTTGATCATGTCTACACACTGTCTGCATAGTCTGTACTCTGATGGGTCAACCCCCCACCTCTGATGGGTCGACCTTTCCTTTAATCTCCAAGTCCATACATTGAATTTCATATTCAAAGTATGTACATTGGTCCTCACCTGAAGTCCATACATTGAACTTAATTTTCAAAGTCTGTACACCCTCCGCTAAGCCTTCAGAGTCTGTACAGCCTTTCCTTGAGTTCAAGTCCATACAACGGCACTGTAGATTGCATCTGAAGTGTATACAACCTTTCAAGGGGTCAAGTCTATACATTCTCCCGTGCACTTCAAAGTCTACACATCGCCCTTCATCTTCCAAGTCTATACACTCTGTTGAACCACAAGTCTATACATCATATGCCATCTCAAAGTCAATACACTGTCCCTCGTCTCACACATCATGACCCAAAGTCTGTACAGCCTCTAGTCACTGTACAAGTCCACACACTGGCTGCACTGCAGAAGTCTATACATTGGCTTGGGCATCCAAGTCTAGACACTGATTCCCTATTCATGCCTTGATTCGAAGTCTGTACAGCCAACGCCTTCATTGATTCCAAGTCTGTACACTGGTCTTCAGGCGTTCCAAGTATGTACATTGGTGCAGGCTTACCAAGTCTATACAGTGCTTCAATAGTCTCCAAGTCTATATAGCCTGCCTTCACGTTCAGAGTCTATACACCATTCCTCAAAGGCCAAGTGTATACACTGTCCATATGTTCAAAGGTTTCTAGTCTATACATTGGATAGACTCGTTCATGCTTTGTTCATCTCAAGTCTGTACAGCCAGGGAGACCATTAAGTCTATACACTCATTCACTGTAGCTTGAACGAGGTGAAGTCTGTACATTGGCATTAGTTTTCCAAGTCTGTACATCCTTCTGTTGATATTCCAAGTCTGTACATCCTTCTGTTGATATTCCAAGTCTGTACATCGGACTGGTTGAGCATGTCTGTACAGCGGCTGCATTCTCAGGGAAAGTCTATACATTGGGACTTTTACCTACGTTCTAAACTGAACTGAGTAAGTCTATACATTCCTCATATCTTTTACCTTCACTCTGCTCAGTAAGTCTGTACACTGGGAACTATACTGACGTTGCCTTGCCAAAGTCTACACACTGTGAACCTTCAAGTCTGTACAGACTCCACTTGCTCAAGTCTGTACATCGTCCAGCTCTTTGGCAAGTCTAAACATCTCTAAGTCTAGACATTCAGTTATCCTTCAACCCTATTCACTCGATATCACTTGCAAGTCTATACACTCTCAAGTTGTTCACACTTGCTTAAATTGTAGTTTCTAAGTCTACACAGTCGATGCATTCATGCATTGTTCTCTTCAAAGTCTATACATCAACGTCTATACATTGAAGTCCATACAGTGCATACAGTTATGCTCCATAGGTCTATACATTGCTGCTCTTCATTACAAGTCTTTACACTCGTCCTCCTTCATACGACCAACTCTATACATCCATTGTCTAGCCTGCTGAATGAAGTCTACACACTGAGATCGCATGAACACTTGCAAGTCCATACACTGAGCTCGCTGAAGAACTTCAACTCTATACACTCTCACACTGTGACACACTTGCCTATTTGGCATCCCTAAGTCTATACACTCGAGGGCCTCATACACTTCACAGAAGTCCACACATTTCATCCTTTGTGCTAATGCATTCTTTAGCTAGTCTATACACTGAGGTCGCATGAGGACTCACAAGTCTATACACTCCCTCAGTGTACACACTTACTTATCTGCTATCCTAATGTATATACATTCGTATCTGACTGAACTAAGTAATCACATTTCTTTGTCTCTACCTGCAGATGATACAGGTCAATGATTGGGCACGTGAACCGAGGATGATGCCTGGCACGTGATCTGAGAATGCTCTGGAAAGGGAGGGAACGAGACTCCCTCGTGTGAAGGCCTGAAACTCAGGTCGAATGCCATATAAAAGGTGCCTTCTGCGATTAGATGGACTGAACTGGAGAAAAAGCTGAAGAGCAAAAATCCCTGAGCAGAAGAAGAAAAGAGAGAGAGCCTCCGCGTTCCATAAAGAAGATAGAGAGAAAAGAATTGAGAGTATTGCTGTGAGAGAAGAGTCTGAGTGAGAGAGAAGAGTCCAATTTGCTTCTTCGGAAGCTACATTTGTATTTGATTTTTCTGAAACGATTTGTGTTCATCGTTGGTCTTGTTTACATTTCTATTTTTACTTTTGTTTCTTCATATATCTGATTTCGAGTTGTTACCCTCCGGTGTTTGGAGGAAGGGAGAGTTACTCCGGTTCCCCTCTGGGCTGCAGAGGTAGAGAGATATGTGATCTCTGGTTTTTGCCAGTGACGGGTTGTCATTAGCAGGTTCCCTCCGGGTTGGAGGAAGGGAGAGACATCTCCGGTTCTGGTCTTGCTGGTAGCAGGTCCAGGTGTCAAGCTGTGTGGCAGTACATTGTTCGCAGACTGAGTCTGCAGCTTTCTAGCAGTGGCTAGTGGAATCCTCACTCTAGTTGGAGTGAGAGGTGGATGTAGATTGTGGACTACAATCGAACCACCTTAAAATCTCTTGTCTCCTCTGTGGCTTGGTATTATCGTTGTGCTTTCCTTCTATTCGGCATTGTGTTTGTGTGTGGACGGGCCCTTCCAATCGCACCTTATTATCCTGTCTTAGTTTCTCACTGCGTTTGCTGCATTATTTAGCCTTATCTGAAGGGTTGTATTTCGAAGTAGTGAGTTTTCGCTGAAGTTGTTCAAATTGGGAGTGATCTATTCATCCCCCCTTCTATATCACTCTTCGCTGCGTTAACATGCAGTTATCTCCGCCAACTCCACGAACGCCGCTGCGAGCCTCTGTTCTTCCATCGTGTCCTCACGACGCATTAAAGAGCCCAAAAGCAAGCACGAAGGCGAGCCAAACCCTAAAGACGGAGGGAGTCTAGAATGACAACAAGCCCCCAACGCCTATATTCCCACACGGAAGGCGACGCGCCGTGCCGACCTCTGAGAAAAAGGGGCCCCGTCATTTCAAATCCGTCAGGATTATTGTTATTACGAGCCCAGGTGACCAAGACACGTGGCTTCTTAACACCGCCAGATCTCCACCCACCCGAGCCATGCTGGTCCAAAACCCTAACGGCTACTCTTCCGAGCCTACCAAGGCTCGGGAGTAGGAGGGGGACAAGTGGAGAAGGGGATTCCTGTAGCCCATCTAAAGAGCAGCCAAACTAGGTCCATCAGGACCAAACGAGGCCCAGCTCATCCAAGTGACAGCCCCACAGGGCCCACTTAGGCTAAAAAGCCCAATAAGATCACTCGGGATCACACCCTTCCTTGGCGGCCCTTAGGCTTGGAAGGTCCGAGCGTCGGTTAGGTCAGAAAAAGATCCACGCCCGATCGATCCCCTCGCCGAGATAGAGGCAGGCGCTCAGCGCCCACTCCGACCTATCTTCATCCGAGCTATGCCTATCTCCCAGACAGGGTTGGCACCTTTTATGCTCGGCTCGACCGATGATTGCTTATCCACGTAGCCGTTGAGAGCCCTTTATGAGCAGGAGTTTATGAGGATAAGGGACCCATGACCCCTCAAGGCTATAAAGATCCCACGATGAGGACGTAAAGATCCCACGATGAGGACGTAAAGACCCCACGATGAGGACGTAACTCCCGCCTGAAACTCCTCAGCTTACGGGGCTCATGAGGCAAGAACACTATATAAACCTGGGACTCCTTCGACGAAAGGTAAAGCCAACATACGCCTAAACTCCCTGAGTAGGAACCACTTCACCACCTCGGTGTAGGGGGGTCTCGTGCACCTCTTTCTTTCTCCCTTCATAACTTCCACCATTGCTCTACTGACTTAAGCATCGGAGGGTTTTCCCCTGGGACCCCAGATCCGTTTTACCTTCTTTACAGTTTACTATCTGGTGATCATCCTCCCAGCTCAGGACCAGCGCGAGATCATGCCCCTTCATGCTCTACTCTGTGTATAAAGAAAAAAAATGTTGTTTGTCTGAAACTTCAGAACACACATGAATTCTTCAGCACATCTTCAGCCTAATACATGACTTCTCTCCATCGCAGCATACATGACCTCTCTCCCCCTTTGTCATTATCAAAAATCAGCATGCATCTTCTTTCCCCCTTTTTTCACTCAGAATGATCAGACATCTGCTAAAGAGGTTCCACCTCTATGTCTTGCTCTTCTGGTGGGTAATCTGCTAGAACTTCCACGTTCGCTTAAAGGCACTGCCATTGGAAAAGTATTTGAAATTCTATCAACTTTTGTACCCAGTGCAGCAAACTTGGCCATGACCTTTTGTTCATTCTGTTGAACTTGAGCTTGCAGTTCCTTAACTATAGATGTCAGATCCACAAACCAGCTATGCAACATGCTGCACATGTTGTCTACCTTAGATGTCTATTGGTGGTGGATTTCTGCCATAGAAGTAGAAGAACTTGTAGCTTGGGTAGTGACAACCTCCTTAAAACTGCTAGACAGGTTCTCCACTTGTTCTTGGATAGTGTCAAGTTTGCCATAAATATTGCCCAATTGAATGATATTGCCCTAAACTTCATCTGACAAGGTGTTTATTCTTTAGGACAATACTTGCTATTCTTGGCGTATAATGTTCAATTCTTCTCTGATTCTTTGCTGTTCACTTCTGATGTCAAATGCATAGATGAGCATTTGGGTTGTTTTTAAGTTGGATGAAGCTTGAGTGTCTCTTATTCTACTCAAAATGTATCCTGCTTGATTACTCACTTACAGTAATGACTTTAAGAAGCCATGCAGTTTCTCATCAGTTCTATACTTATCATATGCAAATTTTTCCCACTGGCTGTTCACTGTTTGCTCTACATGGATCATTCTAGCATCAATCCTCTCTACAACCATATTCAAATGCATAAAGGAAGCATTCATAATTCTAAATTGATTCAGCAAAAGAATTACCAATGAGGGATGAACATCTGTAGGATGTTAAGAAGAACTTGGTCCTGCTAAACTTCAAGCCTGAAATTCTAGTGGGATTTGAGGTTCCTCAGGAGATAAGGGTGGCTGAATTCCAAATGTTAACATAGGTCCATGATAAGGTCCATGATATGTGGTAGGACCTAGATAGTCTTCTTGTGGCACTTCAGCCTCAACCCTTTGCTATTCTTGTGGTTCTTCCGGCCCTTGTTCCTCTTGGTTATGCTCAACATGTGATTGCTGCTCCTATAGGCCTTCTTGCTCATTCATTTCCATCTACTCATTTTGCTACTCTGATTGCATTTCAAACTGCTGTTGCTGCTACTCTATCTATTCAATGAGCTGATCAATATGTTGATCTAGCTGCTGCATTACTTGATCATCTAAAATAGATTGCTGTTCTAACTCATGAAGTTCTTGTCCTAGTTGTGCCTCTCTTTCTAGCTCTTCCCTTTCTTCTTCCTACTGTTGCTGCTCTTCCTGCAGCTCTAGATGAGGTTCTTCCTGAACTTGTTCTGCTACCTATTCTGATTGTTCTTGCAGGTTCTCATTATGCATTACTTCATCACCCTGCTCATCTATATGCTCTGCCACTTCCTGCTCAGCTATTTGTGGCTGCTGCTCCCCCTGACTTTCTGCTTCCGTTGAAGCTATTCCACTTGTTCTATATCTTGTTATTGATGCTACTATTCAGATTCTGGGTGTTGTTCTTCTTCCACTGGTTGGACATGCTGCTCTGCCATTTTCTGTTCAGGCTGATCTGATGGCTCTTGATCTTGAACTCTTGCACCAGATGGCTTAAGCTTCATAAATTTTGTAATGAAATCCATATTGTATACCTTCACTTTAGGGATTTCCTTGAAACTTTCATCCTCTAAAGGAATTTTCTCTTTCTTAAAAATTGTAGTCAGATGGGCTGCATAGGGTAAGTGTCTTCTAGATTCCTTGCAGGTTCCAATAATTTGTATCATCAACTCTGGAAGACAGATTCTGATTTTCTTGAACATGCGGTAGAAAATGAACCTTTGTGACTCTGTTAGTCTCCCTCTACCTCCACCTTGTGGAGTTATAATTGTAGTGAACATATGGTGCAACAGTCTTTTTAGAGGGGAAAACTTATTTGAATTGAACAGTGTCAACTTGGTTTGCCCGTGGTCACTAGAGTTACTAGGCTGATATGTGAGGATGGAGTAAGCTTCATATTCATCATATTCAAATTCTCCCTCAACTACTCCATCTTCAGGAATCCTAAAGACTTTGTGAAGAAAATGCCTAGTAATCTCAATCTTGGTTCCTTTCACTTGTGACCATATCTTAGACTGCTCTGGATCAAATTTCAAATTCTTGTAAAACTCCGTGACCAACATAGGGTAGTAGTATATGTGCTTTCCCATGAACTTCTTCCATTTTTAAAATTTAATTAGATTTAAGAGTTCTGGATAATCATCAATCATTTCTTGATCATGAAAATCTACGTACTACGAGAAGATGATCTTCGCAGACTCAAGCACGGACTCTGCTTGCATGGATGAGGTATCAGAGTCTTTTTCATCTTCAGACACTCTGCGTGTTTTCTCGGCGTCAGAAGTCTGGCGCCGCTTGGCTGGTGCTTCAGACACTTTTTCTTTACCCTTGGCAGACTTCTTTCCAAGCAATCCAGACTCATTGTGTACTTGCTTCGACCTTCTTTCCTTTCGAGACACTTTAGTGGGTTTCTCTAAAAGAACGTCCATCGGTTGCTGCTCTTCCGGAGCCTTTCACATCCCTTTGCTCTTTGTGGCTGGAGAAGACATGGTTGATATGAGGGAGAGGGAAACGGAGGGTAATAGCACGGACTAGAGAAAGATGTAGAACAAGAATGGAGAGAATGAGTTTTCGCGCAGGATGAAAGAGCACAGACGACTGGGTAGCGTCGATGCGAAGGGTTTTAGGAAAGGGTGAAACCTTGACCTGGATGAAATGGGTTTCAACGGTGAGGTGGATGTTTAAAAAAGGGTAGAGTTTAGACACAAAATGCTGCCGACTTTACCAATTTCAAGACCAATTACCATACTACCCTTCACTTTAAGTTAGAATGCCCTTCTTTACATTTACATGGTTTTCTGCTTATGAGAATTATATCTTGATGCATTAATCTTCTGAAATTAATCTCTTGATGCAAGATCATTGGAAATAAAATAATCTAATCAAAGTACTATGCCCAGTCAGAAAACCATCAATCTTACTTGTCATTTTCATTAGACAAATCTGATTTAAATCTATCTTATATTGAATTTAAACTGGTTTAAGTTTTTGAAAAAGAACACAGCGTCAACCATATCTTTCTTTTTCTTTTTATTTATTTGATTGAGCATTCTAGTATGACTACACCTTTTTACTCAAGTAGACATGTTGACTAAACACCAGAATCCCTGGTTACTCAGTGCAGTCTACCTTTATGCTTCAAATTGTGAATAGAGATAGCACCTTTTATCATGACATGACCTCTAAATTTCATTGATATAGAAGATCAATTTCTCCAAAAGATATGCCATTGCTCTGCCTTTTTCTTATTTTTATCTAATGGCATATTCCCTAGTCTTATATCAGATTTCATCTTAAAACAACTTAAGAACAATATAAGTACATGCCTCTCTACCAGATTGTCTTATTACTTATAATTTTCAGATTTTTGGAGATCAATTGGACAGTTCCAAATTTTTAGAATGTTTCAAGCCAATTGAAAGTACATTCAAGGATAATCTTGAACAATTAAGATAAGATTTAATCTTCATAGACAACAAATCATATTCCTGTAAAGTCAAGCATCTTCTTTTAGATCTGGGTGATCTTAGTAATTGTATCTCTTGATTAGTAAAGGTGACAGATTTCAAGACATACTCCCCCTGAATGACAGATTCTAAAGACAAACTCCCCCTAAAGGAATGCATAGACATTTAAGAAGTGGGAAAGACTTGTCATAGATAGAACAGATGAGACAACAGGGATGGAGAATTCAATAAGGTAAAGATAGATAAGAATGGTAAAGTAGAAGGCCACATAGAGGCAAAAGGTAGGACTAAGGTCAGATTTGCAGACAACCATAGCATAGCATCTCACAACAGCCAGAATGATTCTCAGCAACAGCTCTGCACATCTCACAAGACTAACCCCATTGATACGCACCTAATCCTCTGCAGTGAGGTTGAGTCTCCTCTCATGTGCTTCAACTAGACAGTGAACTAAGGTCGATGTTTCTTACATATGTTTCGACCAGCTAGCATGGTAAGGTCGGTGCACCTATCATATGCACTGACCTACTGGCATAGCAAGGTCGGTGCAACTTCCATATGCATCGACCTACTAGCTTATACAGACATAGTGTTCATCTAAACAATATAGCAGCATTGACTCCACAGGATAGAGATTCAGCAATATACCATTTCAACCAGTAGTAATAGTAAAAACACATATTCTGACAACAAAAGTAGACCAACAATTCTGACATAATTAATTCAGCTCCCCCTTACTGTGTGCAGTAGTTTCAACCAAACACCAGTCCTTTTTCTCATTATACACATATATGCAATCAATGAAATGCAAATTGCAAATGAATCACTATATGTAAGTTTTGGACCCTTCGTACTTGGCGGAGACTAGCCTCTACGCATGATGTGGGTTTCCAGATAGAAATGGTCTGCCCTTCTCCCAGCGTACCATATGATATACCAAAGGGTCATGCAGACCTATGCTTCTACTATGAACATGAATGACTAACATGACTGATTTTCTAGCATGTAAAATCTCTTTTGGAATTTGCATGTGGCAGATAATCAGAAATATAACACTCATGTCAAGACAGCATCAAGTGACATCAATCAATTCAATCTAGCCTGACATGCAATATCTCAAAGAGAATTATTCAAGCAACAGAATAAGAAATACAAGAGTGGGGTTTTACTGACCTTCATGTGCCATGATTTTTATTTAACCCCTTTATTTTCTGCCATCAAGGCACACCTGCAAACAAAGAATTATTTTGCATACCTAGGAGCCCAAGAGTTCTTGGGTCCTGTCAGATGAGTAACACCTCTAACATATGTACTCCAAGGATTCCAAGCATTTAAATAATCAGATTTCATCCAATAGCATTCAAACATTGCATGACCAAGTTTTTCACAGTGATTACATTTGGGATGTCTATGAATTGGTGCAAACTTATTCCTGATATGAGTATTTCTAAATGCAGGTAACTGAGCATGTTTAGCATGAAAATTCTTCCTAGTAGACCAGCATTGTGATGCAACATGCCCAAATTTTCTACAATTAAAACACTCAACATTCTGAACTGCATGTTTCCTAGCATGATAATTATTTGCATGATGGTTTTTAGCATGAGATATGCTAAACATCTGATCATCTTGTGTCATTAGGTTACAATCATGCATGTGGTGGCCATTTCTTCCACAGTAGAAACATGAGGTGAAAATTTTATTTCTGTTTGCATGCGTTTGAGAAATAGCATTATGTTTATCACGCAAATCACTACCAGAGATGTTTTTGAACTTTTTCTGCAAGTTCTTATTTCCATTCTTAAGAACATTCATTTTCTTAAATGTATTCATGTCATCAGCTTTCATAACATGGCAGTCATCCATTATATGCCCTGCCCTGCCACAATAATGACATGAAGCATTTTTGGGTTTATTCAAATTTTTAGTTTGTTTTTTAGATTTCAGAGCTGTGAACTGAAATAAAGATGAGGAAGGTGTTTTTGAAAACTCTGAACAGCTCACAAAAGAAGTAGACACCTTATTTTCAAACTTCTTTTTATTGACTAGATTGTAACCCAGTCCTTCCTTTTAAAAATTTACTCTAGTTCTAAGAAGTTTATCTAAATTTTCTTTCCCTTGAACAAATTAATTTAGACATAGAATCATTTACATCGGCCACTTGAGTTTCCAAAGATGTTATTGTCAATTCTAAATTAACTATATCATCCTCACACTCAATTATTCTATTTTTTAGACTTTCATTTTCTTCTTGTAGAGTTGACAATTTTTCAGATTCATTGATGACAGCTGATTTACCTTTTTCAAAAGTGACTAATCGTTCTGAAATAATAACATTTAAAACCATCAATTTTTTGTTCTGTTCTTTCAGATTTTTGTTTTCTTCAAACAAATCAGTCTTAGCCATTGAGTTCAGCTTTTCATTTAACTCCTCCTCGCTCTTTTCAAGGTATTTCTTCCTGTTCAGCAATTCTTCATTTTCTTCTGTTAATGAATCAATCAACTCTTCTTGCCATTTCAGATCAGACTGGCATTCAGTTTATTCACAGATAGACACTATCACATGGATTATCAATCTTCTTTATCTCAGCTTTAAGGTGTTCATTCTCAGATTTAAAATAGTTTATTTTAGATGACATGTTCTTTTTCAATTTTCTATTTTCAGACTTGACTTTCTTGTATTTATCTAACAACCCATCATACAATTCCATCAAGTCATTAAAAGTAAGTTCATCGGATTTAGAACTTACCTGAGAAGAAGATTCTTCATGTTGATCAATGCTGTGATCTTTGGCCATTAAACATTTGTTCCCTTCTTGCGTGTGAAAATTTGTCAACTTGTCCAGGATTTCCTTCGCACTCCTGCACATGGAAACACTAGGGAACTCATCAAGATTTATCGCCCTCTTTATCATCTTCAGGGCTTTCACATTATCTGCATTCTTTAGTTTGTGTATGACATTCCATTTGGATTCATCCTCTAGAATGTCATATGGACAGTATGCAATTAGTATCCAAAGATTTGAATCAACGGAATTCACATAATCTCTAAATTTATTTAGCCAAAATATAGAAATTAAAACCATCAAACTTCGGAGGATTCGCCATAGAAAAGAGATTTAAATCAGAGAATAGAAAATCAATGGATGCACCAAAAAGGCAGGATCAGATCTGAAGATCGTTGGATCTGTAAGCACAGAAACCCGCTCTGATATCAATTGATAGGATCGGTGATCCTCTCTGATTGCACAAGTGAGATCTAGAGGGGGGGTGAATGGATCCCTGTAGGAACTTTTTGTGGTATTAAAAATTAAGCTACTCTAACTGATCTAAAACAAAAGCAATGTTCTACTCACAGAGTACGCACCAGCAAGTATTACTCAAATGAAGAAAGAGATCGATCAACCAATTATAGTACTTGGCAGAGGTTTGATCTAAGATCTCCTCACGCAAGAGGTGACATTCCAGATAGGCCTGACCTATCCTTCTTGCCATGCCTTTTGATATACTGATTGGTTGATGACTCACTCAGATCATAAGAATGAAATTGCATTCAGACTTGAGACCAAACAGATAGCAGTCCTAATCATGCATCAACGCAAAGTAATGAACAGATAGGCAATCACACACGGGACAAAGATTTTTAGGTGGTTCGGGCTCAACCTTGAGACCTACGTCCACCCCACACTCAAACCTAAGTGCGGCTTCTGCTGACACATAGCTTGACCGCTGATCCAAAGCTTCGGGGATGAATCCTTACAACCGCTAACTAATAGCTTGATCTGCTGAGCCTCACAGCTTGCTAACCCGCTGAGCAACACAGCTTGTTGTCCGAGGATCACACCTCGCCTACTGAGCACCACAGCTTGCTGTCCGAGGATTACACCTCGCCCGCTGACTTACAGCTTGAAAAACAACGATGAAAGAGAAATACAAAGAACTAAAAACGATGAACAGATGTAGCAGGAAAAACACTGTAGCTCAAAGTGAGCAAATCATTCTAGATCTGATCTAGAAATCGTGACTGTAGCAGCTATTGTTGAGTCTCCACGAATGATTTTGATGATAACAAAACTCAGGGTTATGATTTCATCGTCGTCCGTGTTATTGGTTTCAAGCATGAGCAAAGGAGGCTAATGCATAAATGTCTTCCCATGGAGTTATACTGAGTTATCTAAATCTTTAACTCCGTAATGCATGAAGCGATCTTTCATCTAATGACATTTATGCTCTGATATTTCTTACTGGGCTAACAACTTATTTCTGTAGGACAAGACCATTTCAGTCAACCAGTTCTCAAAGATAGGTCGACCAGTTTTTCCAGAATTGAAGATTTCTCAATGTTACAGGTTCAGGTCGATCGCCCCCGGATTTTAGGTCGACCGATTTTCCCAGAACCCAAGAGATCAACGGTTTACAGGTTTAGGTCGACCGCCCCTGCCATTCAGGTCGACTGGTTTTTCCAGAATCAAAAAGTCCTATCGGTTACAGGTTTAGGTCGACCGGCCCCCTGGTTCCGGTCAACCGGTAGCCTCGAAAGCCCCCTTTGTTGACTTGTTTGTCCAAGCTCGAGTGAAGTCTATCTCCCCCAATTGTTTAAGGTAAAGCCCAGCTTTCAAGGAGTGAATTGTGGATCTGGTCTGGCACTTGTCCCAGGCCCTTCCTAGATCTATAAAAGATCTCATTCAAGGGGCAAGAGAACCCTAATGCTGAAGTGATAGAACAAGAGGAGAGTGCCTGCACTGTTCACATGAACAGTGATCCGAGGGAATCCTTCATCAAAGATCAGAGGTGTTCAAGTTCGAATCTTCATCCAAATCAAGCATAGATCAAGATCAGAGGAAGCTGCATCCTGAATCTTCGTCATTCATTAAGGGGGAGCTGTCTTGTGTTCTTACTCCTTGTTATTCATTCTCAATTTGTGCTCAAACTAGTTTTTGCCTTCTTGCCTTTTTGCAATCCCTTGTGTGTGTGGATCCTCATAGATCTGTGTTCGTGTGTACATCTTTTAGTGTTTTTCTCTTTCGTGTGTGTGTGTGTGTGTGGTTCAGCATCCTTGTAAGGGTTTTACATCCTTCACGTGTGTTTGTGTGTGTGGTGTTGATCTTGTAATCCTATACAAGATAGTGTGTGGTTCCTCACCTTGTGAGGGGTGGGCGTAGGTTGCTGCTGTTGCATCCGAACCACCTTAAAATTGTTGTCCCTTGTATGCTTTGATCCCTCTCTTCTATCTCCATTCTGCTCTACTTCGCTAGCATTGTGTGTGCATCGGACGCTTGCTCGAATCTTGGTTCATCAATCTGTCTGCGAATATCTTGTGGTATATCGAAAGGTATCCTCTGACTGATGTGGTCAGTCTCATCAGAAGGAATATATCTTGCGTGAGAGAATCCTTGGATTCCTGAACTCCGCCCAGTACCAAAGAACCTCTGGATAAGACTGTTGGTGCTAGCTTCAAATCTGTTCTTCGACTGACCCCTCTGTGTTTGTAGCCCTCACCGTGTGAGTGTTTTTAAATCAAAAAATAGTTTTCATAGTTTCTGTAATTACCCAATTCACCCCCCCCTCTTGGGTGTCATTGATCGTGGGACTTCAATTGGTATCAGAGCCAAGGCTCTTTTTTCCTTCTAGATCTAACGATCTTGAGTAAGATCCGGATCAATGGCTAACAAGGGAATGATCCCCGAGGGTCACTCCATCAGCCGCCCTCCTTTTTTTGACGGTTCAAACTACTCGTACTGGAAAAACAGAATGCATGTCTTCTTGAGAACTCAAGAGTACGAAGTGTGGAGAGTTGTGGACAAGGGTCCTTACAAACTCGGGGCTGATGAAGAAAAATGGACCCCCGAAGAAATTAAGAAATGCACTGTTAACTTTAATGCCATGAATATTATGCAGTGTGCGATACATCCTAATGAGTTCTCTCGTGTATCAATGTGCAGCTCAGCCAAAGAGATGTGGGATAAACTGCGACTAATTTATGAAGGAACCTCGGAGGTCAAAGAGACAAAGGTCAATCTGCTCGTAAGCGATTACGAGCTGTTCAAAATGAAGCCGAAGGAAACTATCTCAGAAATGTTCGCAAGGCTAACTGAGATCACAAATAGCCTCAAAAGCCTTGGGAAAGATTACACCAACTCTGAGCTCGTGAGGAAAGTCTTGAGATCCCTCCCTTCTGCGTGGCACACAAAGGCTACCGTCATTGAAGACTCAAAAAATCTGTACACACTCACGCTCGATGAACTCATAGGGTCACTCATGACCTATGAGATAAATATGAAAAGGACAGCCGAAGAAGATATCAAGAAGAAAAAGGTGATTAGATTGAAAGCTCATCAACCCAATGGCGATTCTCAAGAAGAAGAAACCAGCGATGGAAGCAACGAAGAAGAAGAACTTGCAATGATCACCCGACAAGTGAGAAGATTTCTAAAGAAGAAAAGGAATTTTCAGGGAAATTTCAGGAAGGGGCAAAGGAAGCCCACTCAACCTAAAGGTGAGTCGAGCAAACCAAACAGCATCATATGCTACGAATGCAAGAAGCCTGGGCACATGAGAGGTGAGTGCCCAGATCTGAAAAAGAAATTCAAGAAGGACATCTTCAAGAAACCCAAGGTCATGGTCGCCACGTGGAGCGATGAGGAAGATGAACCATCCGATGAGGAGATTCAAGAACTGGTGGGAAGCCTATGTCTTATGCCACACGGAGATGAATCTCCGGAGGTAAACTCTGACTCTGACTTCATTTCAAATGAACAATGGGAATCTGAATATGAGAAACTTTACTTGAAATATAAAAAAATCAGGTCTGAAAATAAAGATCTAAAAAAAAGGTTGATGAGGATATTTTTGCTAGATTCGAGAAATTGGAACAAGAATGGTTCGAGCTAATTGAAGAAAAAGAAAACCTGTTGCAAATCATTTCAGACAGTGAAAAAACCAAAGAAGAGATGGCATGCAAAATGGCTGAGATTGAAAAAGTGTGCGAAACATTAAAAAGGGAAGGAGAAATCCTGAGGTTCGCAAATTCAGAACTTGAGAAGAAAAATGGGATCTTGAGTGAGGAAGCGGTTGAACTCCAGTCCACTTTGACTAGGTTCGTCAAAGGAAAACAAAACCTGGACAACTTGTTGGGGGTTAAGGCTAACTTCCAAAATGAAGGTTTGGGATACACTCCTAAAAATAAAAAATCTTTTGAGCATAAGATTATCACATCATTTGTGCATGAGAACAACCACGTCTTATCTTCCAACACACAATCCAAACGTGTGCAATACAAATCACCAAAACCTCAAAGGAAATTTGCTCCAGTCAACTGCTATCACTGTGGTAGATTTGGTCATACCATTGCAAACTGTTGGGTCAGGCAAAACTTGTCAAGGAATCACACTTTTAGGGCCAAGAAAAGATATGCACAGAATGAGACTAACTCTTATGGACCCAAACTAGTTTGGGTACCAAAAACAATCGCATGAGAATCTTCGTTCTTGCAGATATGTCTTGAAGCTAGGGGGAGCAAGTGGTACCTAGACAGCGGTTGTTCAAGGCATATGACAGGGGACAAGGAAGTGTTCTCATCATTGCAGGATAAGGATGGAGGCTCTGTGGTCTTTGGAGGCAAAGACAAAGGTAAGATCATCGGGATCGACAACATAGGTAAGAATTCTGAAATTCTCATTGAAGATGTGCTTTTGGTGAAATGTCTAAATCACAACCTGTTAAGCATTAGTCAACTGTGCGATAAAGGCTTTAAAATTATTTTTAATGAAACCCACTGCATTGTCATGAACAAAAGCACTCAGGAAATAAAATTCATTGGAAATAGAAATAACAATGTCTACACTGTTGATATTGATAATATTTCTTGTGATGATTTGTGTCTGTTAGCAAACAATCATGAAAATGCTTGGTTATGGCACCGAAGATTGGGGCATGCTAGTTTTGGAGTAATCTCCAAGTTGTCTAGACATGATTTAGTGAACGGATTGCCCAAATTAAAATTTGAAAGTGATCGAGTCTGTGAAGCTTGCACAAAAGGCAAGCAAACACGAATCTCCTTCAAAAATAAGAATATTGTTTCCTCTGCTAGACCCCTGGAATTGTTGCATCTTGATCTTTTTGGTCCAACTAGGACTTCCAGCCTAGGAGGAAAATCTTATGGTTTTGTGATTGTTGATGACTATTCCAGATTTACATGGGTGCTCTTCTTGGCCAATAAAAATGATGTCGTGGCGGAATTTCAAGTCTTTTGCAGGAAAGCTCAGAATGATAAAGGTTATCCTATCACTATCATTCAGAGTGATCACGGTGGTGAGTTTGAGAATCAAGAATTCAGTGAGTTCTGCGAAGAGCAGGGGTACACACATAACTTTTCCTCACCAAGGACGCCTCAACAGAATGGAGTTGTAGAGAGGAAAAATAGAACGTTGATAGACATGGCACGTACCATGTTAAGTGAAAACTCTCTACCAAAATACTTTTGGGCTGAGGCAGTAAGTACGGCATGCTACATCATCAACAGGGCTATGGTAAGGCCTATCCTAAAGAAAACTCCCTACGAGCTATATAAGGGTAAGAAACCAAATATTTCCCATCTCAAACCCTTTGGATGCTCGTGCTTCATTCTGAATAATGGTAAGTCTAATTTAGGGAAGTTTGATGAGAAAAGTGACAAGGGAATATTCTTAGGTTATGCACTGAATTCTAGAGCCTATCGAGTTTTTAATAAACGGACTTTAGTTGTTGAAGAAAGTCCTCATGTGATTTTTGATAAATCTGAACCAAAACTGACAAACCAATCTGTCCAACTTGTGGATACAGGAGAAGTCTTTAAAAGCTCAACAATTGTTGGAACACCAAAAGCTAAAGATGAACCTAAGGAAGAAGTGTCCAGCAGGGGTGAAGAAAGTGAAGATCCTTCAATCAGGGCATTGCAAGAGCAGCAAGTACAGCACCCCGACCTTCCAAGTACCTCTACATTTTTAAAGGATCATCCGGCCGGAAACGTCATCGGTAATCCTCAAGATGGAGTGAGAACCAGAGCCTCATTAAGGCAAGTAGAAGAAGAAGATTTGATAGCTCTTATCTCACAGGAAGAACCGAAAGACATCATTGATGCCTTACGAAACGAATCCTGGATTCAAGCCATGCATGAAGAGCTGCATCAGTTTGAGAGAAACGAAGTGTGGACACTTGTACCCCGTCCCAGAGATCAACCAGTGATAGGGACTCGGTGGGTCTTTAGAAACAAACTGAATGATACAGGTGTGGTCGTCCGAAATAAGGCACGGCTCGTGGCAAAAGGATACAGCCAGGAAATGGGAATTGATTTTGATGAGTCCTTTGCCCCAGTGGCTAGACTAGAAGCAGTTCGGATTTTACTATCTTTCGCATGCTCATTAAACTTCAAACTGTTTCAGATGGATGTTAAATCTGCCTTTCTTAATGGGTTCATCAAGGAGGATGTTTTTGTAGAACAACCTCCAGGATTTGAAGATTCCAAGCACCCACGACATGTGTACAAGCTCCAGAAGGCATTGTACGGGCTTAAGCAGGCACCAAGGGCATGGTATGAAAGACTCACTTCATTCCTGACTCAAAATGGATTCAAAAGAGGTAATGTTGACCAAACACTCTTCACTAAAAAATCAGGTAAAGAAATATTGGTGGTTCAAGTGTATGTTGATGACATAATTTTTGGAGCCACTAACAACGGCTTGTGTGATGAATTTGCAAGAATGATGCAGGGCGAGTTTGAAATGAGTCTAATGGGTGAACTAACATTCTTTCTTGGACTGCAGGTGAAGCAAACGTCCGAAGGGATTTTCATAAACCAAGCCAAATACACGATGGAGCTGCTGAAGAAATTTGGGATGGCAGAAGCAAAACCCATGTCAACTCCAATGGCCACAACCACCAAGTTGGACAAAAATGAAAATGGTAAACCAGTCGATCCCACACTATACCGAGGTATGATCGGATCACTACTATATTTAACAGCATGCCGCCCAGATATTCAGTATAGTGTGTGCCTATGTGCTCGCTTTCAATCTTGCCCAAAGGAATCCCATCTTATGGCTGTTAAGCGAATTTTTCGGTATCTTATTGGCACTCTAGACTTTGACTTGTGGTTTCCAATCGGCAGTTCATATGACTTGATTGCATATACCGATGCCGATTATGCTGGTTGCATTATCGATCGGAAAAGTACTAGTGGATACTATCAATTTCTTGGCGGGTGCCTAGTTTCGTGGGCCTCCAAGAAACAACATTCAGTAGCCCTATCAACAGCCGAGGCTGAGTATGTAGCCACCGGAAGTTGTGGAGCCCAAGTACTTTGGATCAAAAATCAATTGCTTGATTTGGATGTTGTAATAAACTATGTTCCAATTTTATGTGACAACACTAGTGCTATCAGCTTGTCAAAAAATCATGTTCAACACTCTAGGACCAAGCATATAGACACTCATCATCACTTCCTAAGAGATCATGTAGGCAAGGGTGTCTTTGAGCTGCATTTTATTGATACCCATAACCAGCTGGCCGATATCTTCACCAAGCCATTAAACCAGGAGCAATTCAACAAGATTAGAAGGGAACTTGGCATGTGCAAGGGTGAGAGCATACACCTTTAAGTCTGGATTAGTATGAGTGATGCATATCAGGAACATTGAGGGTAGATAGTGAGTCATGCATCATCCTATTGTGTGTGTGTATTCTTTCCCGTATGATATTTTCCTGCCTGTGTGATTGTACATATTTTTATATACCCTTCCTTGAATTATTTCTAGAACCAATTACTCCTTGATCAATAAATGTGGACAAATGACCTGGGGTCACTGGGCAGCAACTGAGGGGGAGCCTTCAGACCAACCTCATTAGCTGATTCATTAGAAATCATCTTCGTTTCTTCCCCAAATAATAAAAAAAATTATTAAAAAAAATCAAAAAATGGGGATTTTATACCTTCTAGTACAAGGAGTTCACTTGAGGCAGCAGCATTGGAGATCCTCTGGTTAACCTTCCCCTTATCCTGAGCTTTTGGGGGGTAATCGACCATTCCGATCGACTTGCCCACCAGTTCCGGTCGACCGAAACCGGCGAACCGGCCCAATCGGGATTCGACCGCCCTTCTTCTTAAAGGGCCCTCACCCCCTTTCCTCTCATTCTATTCCTCCTATCTTCCTTCCAACACCTCTTCTAAACCCTAGACCACACACCCTCTCTTCCACTAGCCTAAATCTCCATCCCTCCTCCATCCGTACTCACTCCGGCGGATCTGTCATACTTTCGGGACGCCTTCTTCACTGTCGTCCGTGCTGCCGCAACCCTCTCTCCCTGACTCCAGAGCTTGGGAAGTATCTTCCAGGGATTCAAGAGTGCTCCATTCGTCCATCCCCATACCAAGGGCCGAACTCCTTCTCTTCGAAGGGTTTCACAGCCGGATTTCTAGCCGACGATGTGGCCCCGACGGAGTTCTCGGCGTTCCAATCTAGGGGAAGCCAGTGGCCAGAGATGGGAGGCCCCTGCTCGTCCACAAAGGGCACCGGAACCACGTCCAGCAGTCCGTCTGCCTCCTCGGCCCATCATCAACCCTCGCCTGGTAAACTTTCAGGAGGTGACTGAGCTTTTGCCAGATTTGTTTGCTCTCTTTGCCGTTCAGGATGGTTGGATAGACTTTGCATCCCGATACACTAGGTACTATCCGAACCTAGTCCAGGAATTTTATGGAAACTTGGTTGAGAGAAATGGAGAACTGTATACTTTTGTTCAGGCCATGGAGATACATATTGCACCTGAACTTTTCCAACTTGCTTTGGGAGTCTCGGACTGGGGTGCCGACATATCGTGTGGGCATGATGAAATGCCAGATACCTTCTTCCTCATGACAGGGTGTGATTTTGTTCAAGGTGTAAGTAATCGCCTTCAATTGAATGCCAACTACTTCCCACCGCTGCAGCGCATTCTACATCACATGATCACCACCTTGATTTATCTTAAAAGTGGCAGTCGAAATAAAGTCACAGTAGTCCATAAGTTTCTCTTTTACCATATCATGAATGCGAATTTAGTGAATATGGGTCGACTCATGACACATTTGATCAGCTCTTGCCGCACCAACTTGAGCCGGTCCTTACCCTATGCTACACAGTTGACGGGTGTTTTTCTATATGCTGGGATAGACTTGACAAACGAAAGATCACTCCAAGTTCGACAGGATGATATCTATAATGAACACAAGATTTTCTTCGATCTTGGATACTACTGGGGTGATGATGGTGAGCTTACTAGAGATGTTCCCACATATGTCGCACAGCTTGCTCCAGCTGTAGTTCCACCGTTACAGCCGGACCAGCCGGACCTTGGGGATGCACCCCCTCCAGTTCAGGCAGAGGATCAGCCTCCCGTGCAGGCAGCGGACCCTGAGATGCCACCTCCTCCACAATTTTTTCAAGGGGAGTCCTCCACTCCGGGTGTTGGTCCTCCCACTAGGGCGGACTATGAGGCTCTTGAGGGTCGTGTCTTAGGCTTGGAATCCCGGATTCACTCATCCCTTGACCGGATGGACACATTCATGGGCACTATGACTGAACGAATGGATGATGTTTCCCTTGCTCTGGATGACATCTCTACCCACTTGGCCACCCTTTTTGCCAGTCACCACGATAACCGTGAAGCATTTCGGATTACCAATCAATCCCTTCTTCACATGCGTCAACAGTTATCTCATTATGATGACCTTCTCCATGGCATTTCTGATCGTCTGCCTCGTGCTCCTGCTACTTGTGATGGCGTCGGTGCTTCGGGTGATGATGCTGCTGAGGGGACGCCTGATCACCCTACTTCTTAGCTGTCCCTGTGTCCCCACTGTGTCGTTCATGTCCACGTGTTTTGTATCCCACTCCCCATTTTGTTGATGCCAAAGGGGGAGAAGTAGCTACTACCTTGTCTATCTATCTATCTTATGTCTGTTGTATGCCTGTGTGTTTGTATGTTTGTGTGCCTTTTGGCACTGCGTTCGTTTGCATTTTGTGAGTCTTGTGTCCTTGCATTTGCATTTAGGACTTGCATTTGCACCTTGTCATGTACTCCAACCTTGAAATGAAACAATGCCAGGCACTTGATGTTGTTATCTATTTTGGTCACTTCTCTTATCTTTTATTACATCTTCAACATCGAGCGTATATGAATGGTTGGAATGGTTTTGATTGGATTGTTTGGGGTGATTTTTGCTTGAAGAATTCTATCCACCCCTGACACGCTTTTATTCTTGTTTTGTCATCATCAAAAAGGGGGAGATTGTTGAGTCTCCACGAATGATTTTGATGATAACAAAACTCAGGGTTATGATTTCATCGTCGTCCGTGTTATTGGTTTCAAGCACGAGCAAAGGAGGCTAATGCATAAATGTCTTCCCATGGAGTTATACTGAGTTATCTAAATCTTTAACTCCGTAATGCATGAAGCGATCTTTCATCTAATGACATTTATGCTCTGATATTTCTTACTGGGCTAACAACTTATTTCTGCAGGACAGGACCATTTCAGTCAACCAGTTCTCAAAGATAGGTCGACCAGTTTTTCCAGAATTGAAGATTTCTCAATGTTACAGGTTCAGGTCGACCACCCCCGGATTTTAGGTCGACCGGTTTTCCCAGAACCCAAGAGATCAACGGTTTACAGGTTTAGGTCGACCGCCCCTGCCATTCAGGTCGACCGGTTTTGCCAGAATCAAAAAGTCTTATCGGTTACAGGTTTAGGTCGACCGGCCCCCTGGTTTCGGTCAACCGGTAGCCTCGAAAGCCCCCTTTGTTGACTTGTTTGTCCAAGCTCGAGTGAAGTCTATCTCCCCCAATTGTTTAAGGTAAAGCCCAGCTTTCAAGGAGTGAATTGTGGATCTGGTCTGGCACTTGTCCCAGGCCCTTCCTAGATCTATAAAAGATCTCATTCAAGGGGCAAGAGAACCCTAATGCTGAAGTGATAGAACAAGAGGAGAGTGCCTGCACTGTTCACATGAACAGTGATCCGAGGGAATCCTTCATCAAAGATCAGAGGTGTTCAAGTTCGAATCTTCATCCAAATCAAGCATAGATCAAGATCAGGGGAAGCTGCATCCTGAATCTTCGCCATTCATTAAGGGGGAGCTGTCTTGTGTTCTTACTCCTTGTTATTCATTCTCAATTTGTGCTCAAACTGGTTTTTGCCTTCTTGCCTTTTTGCAATTCCTTGTGTGTGTGGATCCTCATAGATCCGTGTTCGTGTGTACATCTTTTAGTGTTTTTCTCTTTCGTGTGTGTGTGTGTGTGTGGTTCAGCATCCTTGTAAGGGTTTTACATCCTTCACGTGTGTTTGTGTGTGTGGTGTTGATCTTGTAATCCTATACAAGATAGTGTGTGGTTCCTCACCTTGTGAGGGGTGGGCGTAGGTTGCTGCTGTTGCATCCGAACCACCTTAAAATTGTTGTCCCTTGTATGCTTTGATCCCTCTCTTCTATCTCCATTCTGCTCTACTTCACTACCATTGTGTGTGCATCGGACGCTTGCTCGAGTCTTGGTTCATCAATCTGTCTGCGAATATCTTGTGGTATATCGAAAGGTATCCTCTGACTGATGTGGTCAGTCTCATCAAAAGGAATATATCTTGCGTGAGAGAATCCTTGGATTCCTGAACTCCGCCCGGTACCAAAGAACCTCTGGATAACACTATTGGTGCTAGCTTCAAATCTGTTCTTCGACTAACCCCTTTGTGTTTGTAGCCCTCACCGTGTGAGTGTTTTTAAATCGGAAAATAGTTTTCATAGTTTCTGTAATTACCCAATTCACCCCCCCCCCTCTTTGGTGTCATTGATCGTGGGACTTCAGCTATCACTTCTTCTCCTCTTTTCCTCTTCTCCGATGCTCTATTTTGAGGCTTCTTCACCTTTCCGTAGCTAACTCTCACTTTCCAGCAATTTTCTCTCAGGCGCTCTCACTGCTCTCAATTCACCCTTCTTCTTAGATTGCCTCCACTTTCTCTAATTTCTTCCTCTTAGTATCTCTTCTTCTTTCTGCACTTAGCTTCGCTACTTTTCTCTTCTTCTCGATGATCACTATTCCTAACTTCTATTCACTACTTCTGCTCTCTCTCTTGTCTTCTTACAGATCTCCCTTTATATATATATATATATATATATATATATATACGAACTGGATGATGTGGATCCCGCACAGTTTCACTCTGGCGTGTGGAGGGAGGATTCCCGTTAATGCCTTGTCAGTAAAGTAGCTTGAGTGAATCCACGTGTCAGATCTTGAAGATGAGGCGAGACCACGTGGCTGACCGATCTTGAAGAACTGGCTACCTTGGATCACATGTCTGATTATGTCAGTTCTGGGAACACATGATTACTTAAGTCTCTGCTACTCTTAGTCCTTTAAGTGTTTGACTGAATCCCTGTCAATAAGAGATCAGTCATTTCGTCAAACACCTTTTTCATCATCATCACTCAGGAGAATGCATACTTAGATAATTTCATGAAAGCCAGATACTCAGATCAACATAAAGTATGATAATGCAGATGTCCCAAAGCATAGACTCAATGCACAGATCCGATGACCTGGCTTCTACATGTGCACCGATCCTGGACTCTACATGTGCACAGACCTAGACTCTACATGTGCACAGACCAAGTAAAGCATGTTAAAGGATGTGCATCGACCTTCTAGAGTATTCTACAATACGTGCATCGACTTGTAGAACATGCAACACTACATGCATCGACCTGATGTGCATAATGCTTGCATGAGCGTCGGCCTTCTAGAATGAGTGTAAGGATGTGCATCAACCTTGATTTACACAAGGTAGAAAGTGCATCGACCTTCCTTTACACAAGATACAATGAGCATCGACCTTGCTTTACACAAGGTGCAACATGCATCGACCTTGCTTCACACAAGGTACACTGTGCATCGACCTTGCTAAGCACAAGGTACAATGTGCATCGACCTTGTTAAGCACAAAGTCACTCATGCATCGACCTGTGTGACTACATGCGAGTACATGCATCGACCTTATGTTCAACATAGTACAAGGATGCATCGACCTGACATGATGAAGACATGTACGTGCATCGACCTAACAGACGTAATATGAGGATGTGCACCGACCTGACAGGCTTAAGACTAAAATATGCGTTGACCTTAAAGACTTAATGCAAATATGTGCACTAACTTGATGTGATGAAACGTGAGTGTGCATTGACCTTATCTAAATAAGACCTGAACATGCATCGACCTTATATGACTAAGTGCCTATATGTGCATCGACCTGAATTTCTTGACACTTAGACAAATAAAGGGCTTGTTCAACAAGAGTGGTTCTTATGCATTTCTGTCTCAACATGATTCATAGTATGTCATCCTTAAAACTAGGGTTCCAACATCCCATTGAGGTGCTGTTATCCAAGAGTCGGCCGATCCCCAGGCGAGTCTTACGGCGCTCGTGGGGCGTGCTCGCCCGTCGTGGGGTTGAAGCCTGCGTCGTGGGGGTAACGGTTAGTCGCCGGAGAGTCCTCCAGCGGTCATTGCGTCTTGACCAAGGCTCTTCATGTTGGCACATCCGGGGTCCGTTCATCCTGGGCCGTCCGTAATAGGCTGTGACTTGCAGTAGCCTGTTGGGCGCGTTGTGGGCTGTGAGTCGAATTGGGCTTTGTTATAGATGGGCCTTGGAGAGGGGGATTTATGTAGCCCATCTAAAGAGCAGCCAAACTATGTCCATCAGGACCAAACGAGGCCCAGCTCATCCAAGTGACAGCCCCACAGGGCCCACTTAGGCTAAAAAGCCCAATAAGATCACTCGGGATCACACCCTTCCTCGATGGCCCTTAGGCTCCGAAGGTCCGAGCGTCGGTCAGGTCAAAAAAAGACCCACGCCCGATCGATCCCCTCGCCGGGATAAAGGTAGGCGCTCAGCGCCCATGCCGACCTATCTTAATCCGAGCTATGCCTATCGCCCGGACAGGGTTGTCACCTTTTATACTTGGCTCGACCGACGATTGCTTATCCATGCTGCTGTTAAGAGCCCTTTATGAGCAAGAGTTTATGAGGATAAGGGACCCATGACCCCTCAAGGCTATAAAGATCCCACGATGAGGACGTAAACCCGCGATGAAGATGTAACTCCAGCCTGAAACTCCTCAGCTTACGGGACTCATGAGGCAAGCACACTATATAAACTTGGGACTCCCTCCGATGAAAGGTAAGGCCAACATACGTCTAAACTCCCTGAGCAGGAACCACTTCACCACCTCGGTGTAGGGGGATCTTGTGCACCTCTTTCTTCCTCCCTTCATAACTTCCACCATTGCTCTACTGACTTAAGTATCGGAGGGTTTTCCCCAGGGAACCATCTCTGGGACCCGTGATCCGTTTTCCCTTCTTTACAGTTCACTATCCGGTGATCATCCTCCCAGCTCAGGACCAGCGCGAGATCACGCCCCTTCATCTGGCGCCGTCTGTGGGAAACGACCAAAGAGCTAGTATGGTGCAAAGAAGTTCAGGGAGGAGGTCCGCCGGCGACAGGGGAAAGGCCATGGTGGCGGAGGGAGAAGGCCCTTCTCAAGCCTCACAAAATCCCCCCTCCAATGCCAGCACCCCCGCCGATGGCCCTCCCCCTCCCCCCACGGCGGTGGGGCTACCACTTAGCGGCGGCGCTGACGCTTTCCAAGCCCTCAACGCAAAACTAAATGTCCTCATGGAACTCATGAGGACTCAGGCGGCCAGGGATGGAAGGTCACACGCCCCTCCGGGTGTCCCAATAGACCATCGGAGGCCGCTTCACCCTCCGACGCCGGCAGATCATCTGTTACAGGTCAGGAGGACCTTCACAAGCCCCTCCTCCAGAGCAAGAGGCCTCCTTCACTCCGAAAAGGGGGAGACCTGGGGCACGCCGTCTGACTCCAAAGACCGAAGTCCCTGGGGAACGCTAAGACAGCCCCCCCCAGCCCCACGGCGCAATGACAGCCGGAGCTATCCCTCTGACTGCGAGAATTCGAGAGGCATTTCACAGAACAAGAGCACGCCCTACGCGTCCTGCAGAGAGTCTCCTCCACGGAGGATGAAGAGAAATCCCCGCTCTTCGACTATATCTTGAAAGCAGAGGTATCTCCCAGAACATCCATTCTGACCTTCAAGCCTTATGACGGCCAGGGTGACCCGGCCGATCACTTCGACAGCTTCGACGCCCTGATGACCCTGCATGGAGTGTCCGACGCCATCAAATGCCGAGCCTTTATGACCACCCTGGTCCAAGGCACCCATGCGTGGTTCCGGGCCCTCGCCCCCAGATCCGTCCGGGACTTCAAACAATTCGGGTGAGTGTTTAAGGAGAGTTTCGCCTGTAGCGGCCCCCCGAGGTCGGTAGCGGGGCTATTGGCTCTCAAACAGGCGCAAGGAGAGAAACTCCGGGCTTACATCTACTGATTCAAGTCGGAAGCCCTGAGAATCCCCCGCCTGGATGTAGCCTCGGCCATAACCGCGCTGACCGGGGGCACCCGGGACAAGAACCTCCGCCGCGAACTTGTCCTCCACCCTCCCTCGACCCTTACTGACCTAGTGACCCTGGCTTTGCGTCACACCGAGTGCGAAGAAGTACTCAGCGCATGCCGAGGCGCAACCGGCTCGGGTCGGGAGGGGGGCAAGAAACGAGCACCCGAGCCAAGTTCGGGTCCAGGAAAAAGGCGGAACCGGGACGGAGGGCACAAGGAACCGTCACGAAAATATGAGCGATACACTCCCCTAACCGCTCCGATGTACGAGATATATGAAGACATCAAAGGCTCGGGTCTCCTCCGCCAACTCGAGCCAATGAAGTCGAAGAGCCGCAATTGCAGCAAGCACTGCTTGTTCCACAGTGACCACGGGCATCACACCGGTGATTGCTACCAGCTCCAGAATGAAATCGAGCGCCTCGTCCGTCAAGGACACATATCCCGGTTCACGACCGGGCACAAGGAAGAACGAGGTGCCCCAGAGGAAATCAACAACGCCCCTCGCGGGGTCCATATAAACGTCATCGATGGAGGAGCTACATCAGGAGAAGACAGTGGCCGAGGAAGGAAGCGTCATGCTGAGCGGGTGAGCCGAGCCGTCGAGCCTCCCAAGGCCCCGCCGAGTGAGCCCCAGGTCATAGTCTTCTCCGACCGAGACCTAGAAGGGCTAACCACCCCGCATGACGACGCCTTAGTCATATCGGCCACGATAAACCATTGTAACGTAGACAGGATTCTAGTCGACAATGGAAGTGCCCCTGACGTATTATCCTTTGAATGTTTCCTTAAGATGGGGGAGGATCCGTCTAAACTCCGCCCGATCTGAACCCCTCTATGCGGGTTCAATGGCCAGGCCACTTATCCCGAGGGAGCCCCATGTCTGTCGGTTACTCTCGGCACCCCACCCAATACCGTTACGGTCATGGTGGACTTCATAGTGATCAAGGGTATGATAGCATATAACGTAATCTTTGACCGAGGAATCCTTAGCCAAACGAAAGCGGTGCCCTCTACCTATTACCAAAAAATGAAGTTCCCCACCAAAAATGGGTTGGGGGAAGTCCGAGGAAACCAGGCAACGGCCATAAGGTGCTATAATATCTCGGTTGAAGCCACAAGGCCGGACGGGAAGAATAACGGTCCCCGGGAAGTCGAGGAAAAATCTGCAACCTCCGAGCCTGGAGGCGAATTGCTAATAGTTTTCCTAAACGACGACCTGACCCTAGGAGTAAAGATTGGAGCCGACCTACCGTCTGAGGTTCAACAGCAATACAAAGAGTTTCTTTCAGCATACATCCGAGTCTTTGCATGGTCTGATGATCAACTCCCCAGGATACTGGAGGAGACAGTGATGCATAAGCTCAACCTCGACCCAACCGTGAAGCCCGTGCAGCAACGTAGAAGGAAGCACGCGCCAGAGAAGCAGGCGATCATCAAGGAACAAGTCACCAAGGGGCAAAAATTGGTCTTTTTAGACCGGTCCTGTACCCGACGTGGCTGGCTAACATCGTCCTGGTGCCAAAAGCTTCGGAAAAATGGTGAATGTGCGTGGACTTCACCGACTTGAACAAGGCTACTCCAAAGGACTGCTATCCATTACCGAGCATCGACCAACTGGTTGACTCAACCTCAGGCAACGAGATACTCAGCTTCCTAGACGCCTATTCAGGTTACCATCAGATCAGAATGAATCCAGAAGACATCAAGAAGACCGCCTTTATCACCGACTTCGGCGTATACAGCTACACCCAGATGCCTTTCGGGTTGAAGAACGCTGGAGCCACATACCAGAGGCTGGTCAATCATATGTTTGAGGGACAGCTCGGCCGGAACGTCGAGGCCTATATTGATGACATGCTCGTGAAGACCCCCAAGGCCGAGGACCACTTCGTCGACCTAGTTGAAACCTTCGACACCCTCCTAAAGTACAACATGAAGCTCAATCCTGCCAAGTGCGCCTTCGGAGTAAGGTCCGGGAAATTCTTGGGCTTCATAGTCACCCAGCGTGGGATCGAGGCCAACCCCGATAAGGTCCAGGCCATCCTGGACATGCCCCCGCCCACCTGCATCAAAGATGTTCAACGCCTTACCGGGCGCATTGCCGCGCTCAGCAGATTCCTATCCCGTGCGGCTGAACGATGCCTACCCTTCTTCAAACTGTTAAGGGGGCCCAAAATGACATCTGTTGCATTTGCGTGGGACGAGGAATGCCAAAAAGCGTTCGCAGAGCTGAAGGAGTTCCTGGCTTCACCCCCGGTGCTTTCCAAGCCCGTCCTAGGTCAAACCTTGCATCTCTATCTCTCGGCAACTCCATCTACAGTTAGCTCGGTCTTAGTCAGAAATGACTCGGGAGTCGAGAGACCGGTCTACTACACCAGCAAGGTGCTCAATGAGGCTGAAAGAAGGTACCCCGCAACCGAGAGACTCGTGATAGCGTTGGTTACCTTGGCCAAACGCCTCCAACCCTATTTCGAAGGGCACTCCATCTCCGTGCTGACCGGCGAACCATTGAAGAGGATCCTCGCTCACCCTAAAGTCTCGGGACGCCTCGTCAAGTGAGCCATCATGCTTGGGGCCTACGATATATCGTACCGGCCTCGCTCGGCTATCAAAGGCCAGGCGCTTGCTGAGTTCATCGCCGAGACCACCATCCCGACTGAAGAAAGATCTCCATTCGTGCCAGGGCAAACCAGGGAACTGTTCATCGATGGATCCTCCAACTCAGTCGGGAACGGCGCTAGAATCCTCCTGAAGTCCCCCAAAGGAGCAGAGCTATAATACACCTTGAAGTTCAACTTCCAGGCGTCCAACAACGCTTCCAAGTACGAGGCCCTTATCTCGGGAGCCCGCATGGCCCGGCGGCTGGGGGCTGAGCGAGTCAAAATTCACACTGACTCCCAGCTGGTCGCTAGCCAGATCAACGGCGATTACGAAGCTCGAGAAGCATCGATGGCCAAATACCTCCAGCTGGTCAGAGCCGTGGCATAACAATTCGAGAGATTTGAGGTAGTCTGAATAGCTCGAGAGGAAAACTCCCGAGCGAACGCCCTCTCTCGGCTGGCCTCCTCTCTTGACCCCAAGGGTACTCAATCGGTCCTTCTCGAAGAGCTAGAGCGATCGAGCATCGACTCATAGCTCCTAGCTGTTGACTCGCCCCCCCCCCAAGCGACTGGTGTACCCCGTACCTGTCGTGGCTCCAAGATTCTCAAGACCTGTCGTGGCTCCAAGATTCGTCACTCTGGATGGCGCTCTCCATCGAAGATCCTTCTCCGGTCCTCTCCTGAAGTGCCTCAGCACTGATGAAGCCAACCGAGCGATTGAAGAAGTTCACGAAGGTCTGTGCGGAGCGCATTTAGGAGGTAGGTCGCTCGCTAGGATCTTGCTACGGCAAGGTTATTGGTGGCCCACTCTGCAGCGCGACTGCTCGACCTACACACAACACTGTGACCGATGTCAGCGATTTAACCACTTGGTCCATCAGCCAGCAACGGAGCTCATCACCCTAGCCGAGCCTTATCCTTTCGCTCGCTGGGGAATCGACATCCTCGGGCCATTCCCCATGGCCCAGGCCCAGAAGAAGTTCATTATCGTCGCCATCGATTACTTCACTAAGTGGATCATGGCCGAAGCCATAGCAAGGATCACCAAGACAGTCATCTAGAACTTCGTCTGAAAGTCGATCATCTGTCGTTACGACATCCCCCGGGTGATAGTAAGCGATAATGGTAGGTAATTTGATTCTCATTATTTCCGAGACAGATGTGCCGACCTGGGCGTTCGCAATCACTTCACCTCAGTCGCCCACCCTCAGGCTAACGGGCTGGTCGAAAATGCCAATAAGACTATCTTAAAAGGCATCAAGACTAGGCTCAGCAAAGCCAAGGGCAGCTGGCTTTAGGAATTGCCGAACATACTTTGGTCACACAGAACGACTCCCAGAACGGCAACCAGTGAAAGTCCTTTCCAGTTGGTGTATGGAGCCGAGGCCGTCATCCCTTTGGAAATTGCCAATCCTTCGCTCCGAGTCATCTGTTTCTTGCCCGAGGTAAACGATCAGAAATTGCTCGAAAACCTCGACCTAACAGATGAGCTCCGAGAGATTGTTAGCATCCGAGCAACGGAATATCAACGCCGCCTCACTCGATACTACAATGCCAAAGTCCAAGATAGACACTTTCAACCAGGAGACTTCGTCCTCAGGAAAGCCGACGCTTCTCGACCACTTGAGGCGGCGGGTAAGTTATCCCCTAATTGGGAAGGCCCCTACTGAGTGGTCGAGACGCTCGGAAAAGGAGCATGTCGACTATCCACGATGGAAGGAGAGCTCATCCCTCGGACCTGGAACGTGACTACACTACGCAAGTTCTACTTCTGATTACCGAACATCGTGTAAGCAACATGAGATAAAATAAAAGCCTCCTTTCTTTTATTCAAACAACTCGCTTGTACATCAGGAAGGCCGAAGCCAATAAAATATAGGTCAAAAAAGCAAAAAATCCATCTGGCGCCGCCGTATGAGCCCATCGCTCGGCTGACTCGGTTGACCTTCCTGCGTCCAGTCACTGACTCTGCCTCGTCAGAAACTGAATCGGATAAAAGGTAGTCGACCCCGTTGGCTCGGGCAGCTTGGGACAAAGGTGACAAAGGGATTGGGAAGGAGAAGGCTACCTTCCAAGCTGAACTTGGAAGAGAAAGAGGAAGAGGGAACACATATGAAGGCATCCTCCCCGCCAACCTGCCAACTCTTTGGAAGGAAGAGAGTGCAGGCACCCTCCGAAGAGTGAAAGAAATGATGAGAAGAGCAGAAGAGGGAGAAAGAGGCTGCGAGAGGGAAAAAGAAACTAGCAGAGCTGGACGAGGAGGCAGGGGAAAGCCCGGGAAGGAGGGAGCTTAATTGGCTTCCTCCTCCCCTCCATGGAGCGAGCAGGAAGGGACGGGCGGCAGGGATGCAAGATGCCCCCATCTGTCCGCCATCTCGCCCCCCGCAAGGGCCGCCGGAACTGATAAAAAGAAGACGATGTGCCTCCGCACGTCGGACCTTCTTCAAACCTGTCTGTCGATCATCGAACCTCCTTCAAACCTGAAGCAGCAAGGACTCTCTGCCCTCCGTCATCGGCAGCTTCATCTTCCGGAGCGTCTTCCATGCTCCAAATATAACAGCACAACGCTATGTGAAGAAAGAATGAGGAAAGACTGTCAGGGAAAACCCTAAGCGGTGGAGAGGAAGGGACGCCCTTCAGATCCTTTTATAGGCGAAGGGAGGCTATTTGCCTTAAATGATTCTCTTCTCGAAAACACGTCAAAGGGATCTCTCCCTACGAACGGTCACCTCAAACTTCTCGTTTCCGCCCCAACGGAACACACGAAGCGGCCAAGCATTCAAAGCATGAGAAAACGGAAAGACACCCTGTCAGACGCTCACCCAACCATCAGGCGAGATCCACGCAGAAAGTATCGGCACTTTCCAACCACTACAGATATGCTGAACAAAACACGGCAATGGCGATACGAAACAGTTAAGTCTTCGTCATAACGCTATTACCTTATCTATTTTTCTACACAACGGAGAAAGTTTTTTTCAAAAGAAAAAAGACATACAAAGAGAGGAAGCAAAGCGGACACATTAGGCCTCTGGCCCACCCTGAAGCTCGGAAGTGGAAGGCTCAGGCGGTCTGCCCCCGGCACCCTCGGTGATGGCTGACCCTGGCACTGACCCCACCGGCGTGGGAACTGCCTCGGTTGCGTGCCTTCCCGAGACGTCCGGAGCTGGCGACCCCTCAGGCGAAGAGCCCTCCTGATCTTCTTCCTCCGACACCAAAGCAGAGGAGCCGGAGGATGACAGATTCGAGTCGTAGCATTGCCCGGATGGGAATCGATTATCTCGGACGCCTACTCCTCGGCATAAGATACGGCCCGGTCATAGCCCTGCTTGAACCCCTTGCGGATGCCCCGGTGAAGCACTGCCTCATAGTAAGGGGGGGAAGCATCTTTAAGGTCGACCCGGTAGGCATCCGAGCATTTGTATCGCTCGAACGCCTCCGCCCCGGCCAATCCCACCCTACCAGTGAGCTCGGCCTTCTCCCGCTCCGCCTCGGATAGCTTTCGCTCAGCCTCAGCCGTCCGCTCCTCGGCCTCCGTCGCCCGCTTCTCCGCCTCGGCTCGATCGACCTCGGCTTCCCCCCGAAGGTGCTCAGCTTCCTCCGCCCGGTCCACCAGCTCGGAGCGCTCTGCCTCCCACCGGCCATCCAGCTCAACGCGAACAAGGCGCTCCTCTTCAAGAAGCCTGCTCTTTCTCTCGAGCGATTCGCGGACCTTAGCTAGCTGCTCGGTTAGCGCCCGGGCCTCCACCTGGCTCGACTGCACCAACCCCCTAACTGAGAAAAGCTCCCGTCGAAGCCCATCACGCTCCTCGGCAAGTCGAGCCAACCTCCTATCAGACCCACCAAGGGTCCAGGCCAGGGTTGCTCGCTCCGACTCCAACCGAGCGTACGCTTCTGCCAGAGTGGCCCCCATCTGGGCCAGGACCAAGCCGCCCTCCATAACCATCTCGAGGGGCACAGAAGGGGAGTACTGCCTATCTCCCCCCTTCACCTTCGCGGCTATACCGCTACATATTTGATATAGAGGGCCTTAGATGTCGAGCCTCTCCGGGGCCGGCGGAATGGAGACCCCCTCTTCGGTCGACGTCCCATCGGACGACCCGGATCGAGCCGCGGCTTTGTTCGCCCCTCGTGCCTCGGTCGGTCGGGGTTGCGTCGTCTTTTCTTGCGACCCCCCAGCCTGGACCGGTTCAGAAACTGCACCACCACCTGGAATGTCACCCGCCTCAGTCAACGCCCCAATCTTGGCCGTGATCCCAGCGTCACCCGCCTCGTCTACGGACCCCTTGACTCCAACCGAGGGGAGAGCCAGGCCAGCATCGTTGCCAGTCGCAGGAGCAGCCCCGGCCCCCTCGGCTCCGGCCGAATGAGGAGCCGAGCCAGCATCGTCGCCGATCGCAGAAGCAGCCCCAACCTCCTCGGCCCCCTCTTGCTCGGCGGGTGGGAGAGCTCGCCCGGTAGGGTCGGCCCCATCATGCTCGGCAGAGGAGCGAGCCACGGCAAGGTGGCCTTCGACTGCGAGTACGACCCCGGCCTTCTTGGCCCGCTTCCTGGCCTTCACGGCGGCCCGGATCATGCCCTCCATGGGATCCTGGAGCTTGGACCCCCACGGCCTGGAGGATTCACCCTGGGCCACCCCCTTCCCCTTATCTCTGGCTCGGGAGCGACCCGTGGGAGCAGCCGACTCATCGACAGCCGAGTCATCGTCGAGGTCGATCACCTCTGCGGCCTCCTCCAAAGCCAGCCGCCTGGTGTCTGCACAAAAAGGAAGACATAGTCAGAAGAAGAAAAATTGTCTCAACATCCAAAGGAGAGCCTAGATTGTGGCACCTGAGCCCGACGGATGCAGTCGCATAAGAAGACACTGCTCGATGTTCTCTGGAGTAACCAGCTCTTTTGTGGACTGGCAGTGCTTCAACAAGATAGTTGCGTACTCCTCCACGAACGGAGGGAACTTGTCCTACCTGGGAGGGATATTCGGATGGAAATTGGGGATCACGGGGCACTTCCAGGTCTCCTCCACCGAGTAGATCCCCACCCAGAAAAATTGAGTTTTCCACCCCTTATGCGAAGAATCCTTCGCCGTCAAGGAGATGCAGCTCCTATTCCGCCTCGCCTGGATGAAATAAAAACCCTTCCCGGCTGAGGGATGCGTCTTCAACTCAAAAAAGTAGTGAAAGAGGTCCAAGGAAGGAGGAACTCCGCATTGGCGACAGAGGATGCGAAAGGCGGAAAGAAGGAGATAGGAATTGGCTACCAATTGAATGGGCGCCAACCGAAAAAAATTGAGAAGGTTAAGAATGAATGGTTCGAAGGGAAGGCGGAACCCGCTTTTCCACGACAGAAGGAAGGTACAGATATGGCCTGTACGAGAGTCCAAGCTCGTCTCGTGCGGAGCGGCCACGGTAAAGTAAAACTTGTGGGGCAGGCGAAACTGGTGCTCCAGCCTTTTCACCTCCGCCTCCCCCAGTTCGCTACAGTTTGGAACCACCGCCTTCACCACCGGCTCATCCTCCCACTCTTCAACATCCGGACGTTGGTCCGCCATGGAATCCAGAGAAGAACTTGAAGAAAGACACTCCCGGGACTACGAAGACTCCGGAGAGAGAGGAAGCTGTCGGACTGCCTCTGTAGTTATCTACGCCAACTCCGCGAACACCGCTGCGAGTTCTGCTCTTTCGTCGTGTCCTCACGACGCATCAAAGAGCCCAAAAGCAAGTACAATGGCGAGTCAAACCCTAAAGACGGAGGGAGTCTGGAATGAGAACAAGCGCCCAACGCCTATATTCCCATACGGAAGGCGGCACGCCGTTCCGACCTCCGAGAAAAAGAGGCCCCTTCACTTCAAATCCGTCAGGATTATCATTATTACGGGCCCAGGTGACCACGACACGTGACTTCTTAACACAGCCAGATCTTCACCCACTCGAGCCTCGCTGGTCCAAAATCCTAACTGCTACTCTTCCGAGCCTACCAAGGCTCGGGAGTAGGAGGGGGACAAGTGGAGAGGGGGATTTCTATAGCCCATCTAAAGAGTAGCCAAACTAGGTCCATCAGGACCAAACGAGTCCCAGCTCATCCAAGTGACAGCCCCACAGGGCCCACTTAGGCTAAAAACCCCAATAAGATCACTCGGGATCACACCCTTCCTCGGCGGCGCTTAGGCTCGGAAGGTCCGAGTGTCGGTCAGGTCAGAAAAGGACCCACGCCCGATCGATCCCCTCGTCGGGATAAAGGCAGGCACTCAGCGCCCACACCGACCTATCTTAATCCAAGCTATACCTATCGCCCGGACGGGATTGGCACCTTTTATGCTCGGCTCGACCGACGATTGCTTATCCACGCTGCCGTTGAGAGCCCTTTATGAGCAAGAGTTTATGAGGATAAGGGACCCATGACCACTCAAGGCTATAAAGATCCAACGATGAGGACGTAAAGATCCCACGATGAGGACGTAAAGATCCCGCGATGAGGACGTAACTCCCGCCTGAAACTCCTTAGTTTACGGGACTCATGAGGCAAGCACACTATATAAACTTGGGACTCCCTCCGACGAAAGGTAAGGCCAACATACGCCTAAACTCCCTGAGCAGGAACCACTTCACCACCTCGGTGTAGGGGGATCTCGTGCACCTCTTTCTTCCTCCCTTCATAACTTTCACCATTGCTCTACTGACTTAAGCATCGGAGGGTTTTTCCCAGGGAACCATCCCTGGGACCCCTGATCCGTTTTCCCTTCTTTACTGTTCACTATTCGGTGATCATCCTCTCAGCTCAGGACCAGCGCGAGATCACGCCCCTTCAGGCCTGACATGGGCCGAGCCGAATTTACCCTCCTCAAGTACGATGTGACAAATGTATCTTAAAATTAAGGAAGGGTAATACTTGTAAGGTTCCACACAGCACCATCGGGTAACGCAGCGGATAACAAAAATTTCATATGCCCGAACCCAGCTACATGGAATCCCAGATCCATGCTCTGATCGACGTTTTAATCACCCCAACCCCTAACTACGTGTTGCGTATTTATATCTTGCGCGGAACGACGCTGTCCGCACAGCGCGATGCAGAATACCGAGCCGCACAGATGCACGACCTCTGGAGCTGATCCATACGGATCCTTGCGCAGCGACGGTACCCCCCCCCCCCGGCACGACCTTCCCTGACCCTTTCACCTTCTGGAGAGAGAGAGAGCAAGAGGGAGGAAGGGGGGAGGAGCTAATCCTCCTCCCTTAAGCTTTAATGCTTGATTTTGGCCATTTCTATAGGAACCCATAAGGATCGAAATCGTATATATATCCTTTTATTGTTGTACATATAGATTAAGCCCTCTTTTAAACTCTTTTCCAAAAGGAATTAAAGGGAATTAATATATGTATTTGTACAATAATAATCCGTCACCCAAGAATCCATTGTGTGTGATCCTTTAGACCCTTAGTCACACTAGTTTAAGGCCCATTAACTTCTAATTCCCAATTAGAAGTAAATTAAACATATTATTCGCTTCTACTAGAGCCGAATAATAGTTTAATTTTTTTTGAACCTTTGATCACGTTGGGTCAAGTAAATCCGCGTGATCCTAGAGGATGCCAGGTTTAAACCAGTTGGTCTGGTACCTGTAAGTCCATAGTTACTGCATCGATAATCCCTCGCTCCTTCTATAAGTCTGGTACGATCGAGGGTATGATTTCTGTCAAACTCCATGATCGTGCCATTTGACTATGACCTCCTTAAAGTGTATGACGTCTGTTTTAAACGAACTCACACGACCCTGGTCAGGGATTTAACGGAGCGTCAATGTCATGACCCATTAACTGTCTGATATATACCCGACAGTGAGCGATCCCTCTTGACCATTGATGATCTTCACACGTCTCCTGAAATGGTTAATGACTCAGCAATTCATGAATTATGGTTAAAGTCACTTAGCCAAGTAATTAAACCATTTCAGTCCTCATGTAAGATCCGATCAACGTCTCAGGTCAAAGGACCAACGATGCTACTGAGACAGTTGGGTCTTCAGTTGACGTTAGGTACAATCAACCATCTGAAGATCCAATAGCGGATCAGTTCAGTGCACTTCCTCTCAGGACGTACATCTACACATATGTGTTGGTGCCCTGCACCAATAACCATGAGACTGGTCACTAACACATCATGTGTACTGATTTAATAGGTAATCAAAGTCCCCGAGTGATTACCCTCCAACTAGGAACAGTTTAACATATGCGTCCATGTAAAGTCAGTCTCATGTTCGAGATCCCATCTCGAGCTGACTTTATAACCACATATCCTAGGGACCTCGTAAAGTAATACACAATCGCATATTTACGCTCAAATGCCACTTTATTAATAATGAACAAGATCGTACATATATCGGATCGACCCGACCCTAAATTGACCTGTAGCACACCAATACTAACAATCTCCCATTAGAACTACAGCCAATTGCCCACAACTTTGAGGCCCATCTTATCCCGATGGCGCTCAAAAACAATCTGTGTCAAAGGCTAATTCAGTGGATCTGCTATGTTATCTTCTGACCGTACACGCTCTACCATCACATCTCCTCGATCAACAATCTCCCGAATAAGGTGGAAGCGCCTGAGAATATGTTTCGACCTTTGGTGAGATCTCGGTTCCTTCGCCTGGGTGATGACCCCATTATTATCAAAAAATAATGGGATGGGAGCTGATATCTCGGGAACTACACCAAGTTCCAAGATGAATTTCTTCATCCAGACTACTTCCTTAGCAGCTTCAGCTGCAGCAATATATTCTGCCTCCGTCATCGAATCTGCAGTCGTATCTTGCTTGGAGCTTATCCAACTAACTGCCCCTTCATTCAACATGAATACAAACCCTGACATGGATTTGCAGTCATCTGGATCTGACTGGAAACTAGAATCTGTGTAAGCTCTAAGCTGTAGGTCCTCTCCTCCATAAAGCAGAAAAAGATCCTTAGCCCTTCTCAAGTACTTAAGGATGCCTTTTACTGTCTTCCAGTACACTTCACCTGGATTTACCTGATATCTACTGACAATGCTCAAAGTATTGGCAACAACAGGCCGTGTACATAGCATTGCATACATGATTGACCCTATGGCCGAAGCATAGGGTACCTTATTCATGTGTGCCACCTCCTCAGATGTTTTAGGGCTCATCCCCTTAGATAGGTAAATTTCATGTCTCATAGTAATGAGACCTCTCTTGGAATTTTCCGTCCTAAACCTTTTGAGGATAGTGTCTATGTACATGGATAGAGATAATCCTAGCATTCTTTTCGATCTATCTCGATAGATCCTTATGCCCAGCACATAGGATGCTTCTCCCAAATCCTTCATGGAGAAGGTCTTGGATAACCAAGACTTAGTTGATGTCAACATCCCTACATCATTTCCAATGAGTAAGATGTCATCAACATAAAGGACGAAGAAGGTCACAGAGCTCCCACTGACCTTCTTGTAAACATAGGGTTCATCTTCATTCCGAATGAAGTTGAAAGATTTGACATCCTCATCAAATCTTAAGTTTCAGCTTCGAGATGCCTGCTTTAATCCATAAATGGACCTTTGAAGTTTGCATACCTTATTAGGATGTAGCTTGGAGGTGAATCCTTCAGACTGTACCATGTACACCTCTTCTGACATATTTCTATTAAGAAAAGCTATCTTCACATCCATTTGCCAGATCTCATAATCCAGGTATGCAGTAATGGCAAGGAGGACTCTGATTGACTTAACCATGGCTACCGGTAAAAAAGTCTCGTCATAGTCAATGCCTTGCCTTTGACGATATCCTTTCGCCACAAGTCTAGCCTTGTATGTGTCAATCTGTCTATCTGCTCCGATATTTCTTTTGAAAATTCATTTGCAGTCGATAGGGACTTTCCCTTCAGGTACATCAACTAAGTTCCAAACTTTATTGGTGTACATGGACTGGATCTCAGAATATATTGCCTCTTGCCATTTCTCGGAGTCCGCACTACGGATTGCATCCTGGTACGAATGAGGATCTTCATCCTCATCGATACGTACCTTAGAGGACCTCTCTGAGATATGTCCAACATATCTCCCAAGTTCTCTTGGTAGTCTACCAGATCTCCGTAGTGTCTGTGTTTCACTCTGAATAGGATCAACCGATACAATCTCATCTAATGAGTTTGTGTCTACGGGTTGTGACTCTTGGACCTCGTCTAATTCTATCTGGCTCCCACTATTTTTCTGGAGAAGATATTCTCTTTCTAGAAATACAGCTCTCTTAGCCATTAAGACCCTTTGCTCAGAATGGTTATAGAAGTAATATCCAAACGTCTCCTTTGTATATCCCACAAACCTACACTTATCGGTTCTCGACTCAAGCTTATCATTATCGTTCTTCTTTACATGAGCAGGACACCCCCAAATTTTAATTGATTAAAATTTAGTTTCCTGCCCTTCCATATCTCATATGGTATAGAAGGAACATATTTACTTGAGATCCTATTCAATAAATAAGCCGCAGTCTCTAATGCATAGCCCCACAGAGATAAGGGTAGTCCTGACATAGACATCATGGATCGGACCATGTCTAACAAGGTCATGTTTCTCCTTTCGGATACACCATTATATTATGGTGTATACGGTGGAGTCCACTGAGAAACAATTCAACATTTTTTAAGATAAGAAGTGAATTCATGGTTAAGATATTCACCTCCTCGATCTGATCGAAGAGCCTTAATACTCTTGCCAGTTTGTTTCTCTACTTCATTCTTATATTCCTTAAACTTCTCAAAGGCTTTTGATTTATGTCTCGTTAAATAGGCATAGCCATATCTCGAGAAGTCATCAACAAAAGAAATGAAATAGAGGTGACCCCCTTTTGCCTCCACGGACATGGGTCCACACACATCCGAGTGTATGAGCTCGAGAAGGTCAACAGCCCTCTCACCATGTCCACTAAAGGGAGTTGGTCATCTTCCCCATGAGACACGACTCACAGGTGTCAAATAGCTTGTATTCGAATGTATTCAAATAGCCATTTGAGTGTAGGTGAGATACTCTTTTCTCGCCTACATGACCAAGCCTGCAATGTCATAGATATGCAAAATTCACTTCATCAGCATTGGAAGCTTGCATAACATTAGAACGTGTATAAAATACATAAAGACCATTGACAAATGAACCATTGGCTATAACCAAACCATTATTCATTATAGAGCACCCAGTGCTATTAAAAGTAAATGTATATCCAATGTTATACAAACCAGAGATTGAAATAATGTTCTTAATAATATTAAGAACATAATAACAGTCATTCAACTCCAGAATGACTCCTGAAGGTAAACTGAGGCGTGCAGTCCCGACAGCTTTGGCAGTAACTAAAGCTCTATTGTCCATCCTCAGTTCAATCTCCTTTTTACCCAGCCGCCTTCTATTTACCAGCACCTGCACAGAATTGCAGATATGAGATGCACATATAGTATCCAATACCCATGATGTGGATTCTATATATGACAAATTAAGGTCTATGACAAAAATACCTTCATTTAGAATTGCCTTGCAATTCCTTTTCTAATGCCCTGTTTCCCCGCATCAAAAACACTTGTCCTCTTTTTCATTCTTCTTGCCCTTCCCTTTGTCAACTTTCGTAAGTTATTTACCCATGTCCTTCTTCTTTCCCTTCCCTTTGTCACCTTTGGTGGATGTCAGGCTGGCCTTCCTTTTCTTGTTGGCCCGGCCAACAATCATTACAGAAGAAGATGGTTTATCTTTCTGCATAGTTCCTTCAGCACTCTTTAACATGTTGAGCAGCTCCGGGAGAGTTGTATCAATTCTATTCATGTTAAAGTTTATGATGAAGGAAGAAAAAGAATCGGGCAATGACCAGAGTATAAGATCAATGCACAGTTCAAGATCCAACTTGAACCCCAGTGCATTGAGTCTCTCAATCCACTCCATCATTTTCAGTACATGAGCCTGTACTGAAGCACTCTCTGACATCCGTGTCCTGAAAAACTTCTTGGAGATGTCATACCTCTCAATCCTACCTTGCACCCCGAAGAGCTAGCGTAGATTAAGAAGTATGTTTCTACAATCAGTCTTTTTGAATTGCCTCTGCAGCTCGGGAGCCATAGAGGCCAACATGTAACATTGGGCAAGGGAAGAGTCTTCAGACCATTTGGCATAAGTCATTACCTCGCCCTCGTCGGCATCGGAAGCTAGCTCAGAATGAACCGTGTCCAACACGTAGGCTATTTTTTCGGCGGTGAGGACTATGCGTAGACTACGCAACCAATCCGAGTAGTTCGGCCCAATCAGTCTGTTGGCATCCAATATGCCGCGGAGGGGGTTGGACGACGACATTGTAATCTAAATAAGAAATAAAAGACAACTTAGCATGTGTTCAAATTCTAACTTAGATGTGGTTTTCTATCTTAGTTAGTCCCATTATTTTTCGATCGAACTATATAACCCTCAGTATATAGAACGGGAGATCAGTGAGATCATCCTAGTGGGTCGGAATCCCAACGAGACTGAGGTACGATATTGTGGAAAGCACAACAAGTCATACACCATCTCAAAGGAAGTAAACATGCACTTGCATCTAATGCAATATCCGATATTCAGCCCCCGAAAAATCATCCCCTTGTGGAAAGCACAACAAAGGATATTCTCGGTTAGATCTAACCATCATTACTACATAGCAATGAGTTCATGACCCGACCCTTGTGGAAAGCACAACAAGACCGAGTTCAATTCCTCACCCTATTGAGGTCGAGCCTTGGAGTTATATCCCGCCCCCAAACTCATGGACCTTGTGGAAAGCACAACAAATCTATGAAATGAAGACGTTCATTCACTCCATAATGATGGAGGGCCACGACGACTTCTAGAGTCATGCTTACCAGATATAAAATTTAATCGTAAGTGAATTTGATTTTATCTTGATCTCACCCTAGGTGGTAATATAAATATATCCAATATATTTACCGTACCTAGTAGTTTGCATGAAGAAAATGCATTCAATGTAAAATTAATCGCAAGTGATCATGGACTTTATTCCTAATGTAACTAAGACATCCGGCCCACTTTCGAAGCAGTTGGATCGTCCTCGTCAGGTGTGCTCCACGCTTTCAAACTCCGACGCCGCATTAATTACAACTTTTACACAGCACGCAGGCCGGGAAAATGTAAATTACATGTCAATAAAATTCCAGCAGTTCTTAGGGCGAGTACAACTATAAAGGGAGATAGAAGTACATAGAAATTTTAACAGAGAGAGAAAGGAGGTTCACAGACCCCAATTAATTACATTAACCAAGTCCATGATCATTTATCAACCCATTCATTCAAAATCAATCAAGAGTTATTTTTCTGAAAATAATCCTTACTTTTAGATTTAAAAATGGGATGTGCAAACAAAAATAGGCTAGCTTTGTTTAATTTTAAAAATCGAAGCAGGATTAACTAAAATTAAACACATAAGCAAGCCAATGCAATGTAAATTAAGTAAATCACGTAAAGAACCATCATTTATAATAGGGGCATACATATTTGAATCTGATTCAAATAAGTCAGATAATTAAGATAATTATTTAAATTTAAATTTAAATTTAATTATCCAATAATCAAATTTAAATTACAAATTTAAACATGAGAATCATTTAAATTTAAAATCAAACTAATTATCTAAAAATTTTGTTTGAAAGTAAATTTAAATAATGTAATTATCCTCAATTATCAATATTCTAAAATTTAAAATTTAAAATTTAACAATTATCTAATAATTAAAAATTCAAACATTTGAATTTTATAACATTTAATCTTCAGTAAAATTCAAATTCTAATTTTACTAGTTATATAATAATTAAAAAATTAAAAATTGAATTTTTACTGAAGTAACTTCAATTATTACCATTTTATCTCAAGGTAAATAGTAATTATCTCACCTTAGTAAATTCAAAAAGGTTAAATAAAATTTAACATTTGAATTTTACTATTTAGATAACACAATTAATGTTTGAGATAAAAATCACATCAATTTACTGTGCATATATATATATATATATATCACTTAAATTAATAAAGAAAGAATTTTTTTAAAAAATAAAAAAAAGGGGTCACGCCCAAAGTCGCAGGCGCGCCCGCCCACTCGGTGCGCACCGCGTGTGGCGCCCGCCCACGCGGTGCGTCCGTGAGGGCGGCGCCCGCCCACGGGTGCGCGGGGGGGCGCCGTGCGCGGCGCCCGCCCACGGGAGCGCACCCGCGTACGGCGCCGGCGCACCCGTGGGTGGGCGCAGTGCGCCCACCCGCCAATTTTTTTTAAAAAAAAAAATTTGTTGCATGGATGCCCAGCATCCATGAAGAACAGAGATGCCCAGCATCCCTTTCTTCTGTATAACAATTGAAGATTTTAAATTACCCCTAAAACATGATTCTATACGGTGATAAAACACCGACCAGAGCACGAACCTGACTCTGATACCACTGTAAGGTTCCACACAGCACCATCGGGGAACGCAGCGATACCAAAAATTTCGTATGCCCGAACCCCGCTACATGGAATCACATATCCATGCTCTAATCGACGTTTTAATCACCCCAACCCCTAACTACGGGTTGCGTATTTATACCTTGCGCGGAACGACGCTGTCCGCAAAGCGCGATGCAGAATACCGAGCCGCACAGATGCACGGCCTCTAGAGCTGATCCACACTGATCCTTGCGCAGCGACGGTACCCCCTCGGCACGACCTTCCCCAACCCTTTCACCTTCTGGAGAGAGAGAGAGCAAGAGGGAGGAAGGGGGGAGGAGCTAATCCTCCTCTCTTAAGCTTTAATGCTTGATTAGCCAAGAGGAGAGGAGAAGCTCTCGTAACATGTCTATATATAAGATTTTGGCCATTTCTAAAAGAACCCATAAGGATCAAAATCGTATATATATCCTTTTATTATTGTGCATATATCTTAAGTCCTCTTTTAAACTCCTTTCCAAAAGGAATTAAAGGGAATTAATATATGCATTTGTACAATAATAATCCGTCACCCAAGAATCCAGTGTATGTGATCCTCTAGGCCCTTAGCCACTCTAGTTTAAGGCACATTAACTTCTAATTCCCAATTAGAAGTAAATTAAACTTATTATTCGCTTCTACTAGAGCCGAATAATAGTTTAATTTATTCTGAACCTTTGATCACATTGGGTCAAGCAAATTCGCGTGATCCTAGAGGACTCCGTGTTTAAACCAGCCGATCTGGTACCTGTAAGTCAACAGTTACCGCATCGATATAATCCCTCGCTCCTTCTATGAGTCTGGTACGATCGAGGGTATGGTTTCTGTCAAACCCCATGACCGTGCCATTTGACTATGACCTCCTTAAAGTGTATGACGTCCATTCTAAACGAACTCACACGACCCTGGCCAGGGATTTAACGGAGCGTCAATGTCATGATCCATTAACTGTCTGATATACACCCGACAGTGAGCGATCCCCTCTTGACCATTGATGATCTTCACACGTCTCCTGAAATGGTTAATGACTCGGCAATTCATGACTTATGGTTAAAGTCACTTAGCCAAATAATTAAACCATTCCAGTCCTCGTGTAAGATCCGATCAATATCTCAGGTCAAAGGACCAACGATGCTACTGAGACAGTTGGATCTTCAGTTGACGTTAGGTATACTGGTATTCATGAGACTGGTCACTAACACATCATGTGTACTGGTTCAATAGGTAATCAAAGTCCCCGAGTGATTACCCTCCAACCAGGAACAGTTTAAGGTATGCGTCCATGTAAAGTCAGTCTCATGTTCGAGATCCCATCTCGAGCTGACTTTACAACAACATATCCTAGGGACATCGTAAAGTAATACACAATCGCATATTTACGCTCAAATACCACTTTAATAAATAATGAACAAGATAGTACATCTATCGGGTCTACCCGACCCTAAATTGACATGTAGCACACCAATACTAACAATCTCCCACATGAACTACTGTAGTGCCCCATAATTTATATATATATATATATATTTGAATATTAAAATAACTTTCTGAAAATTATAAAGACTTAAATAAATTAATGAAGGGATTATTAGATTAATAAGTCATTATAAGGCCCAAATTATGTTAAATAGTTAACCTAGCCTATCCAATTATTAACTAAAAGATTTAAGGACCAAGCCTATTAAGTTTGGCCCATATTCTAGAAGGAGAACTAGCCTATTCACGGATTTATAAGATAAATACTATTTATCTATGATAATGATAGGGATAAACGAATAAAAGAGTTTTATTAATTTAAAAATTCTATTCACGTTGACTGTAACGGTACATAGCGCGACCGTCGTAGTCAGGTAACGCGCCTGGACACGACCGTTACATACTGCGAGTTCCGTAAGTCGAAGAACTCCCAAAAAGATTAGAATTTTTGAACCCTATCTACAAGAGACCTAACTAGAAGGACATGTTAAGTTACTAGGGACTCTTAGAGATCAGATTTTGATGAATTAAGGACTCTAGAATCGATCTAATCTTCAAACCCTAGCCAAAACTCTATAAATAGAACCCAATTTTGAACTGAGCGACCCTTACTTTTGGGCTGTAAAGAATCAAGGTAAGGAGTCGTAATCTTGGGTAAGTTCTTTAGAAGATTTTGTAGACAATACTTTAGACTAACTACTCTCCAAATTGCACGTCCTTAGGTCAAGAGGTCGTGGAGTTAGAGCCCAAGGAAGTTGCTGAAAAGTCACAGGAAGAGGAGAGCTAGGGCACGTCTTTTCAACCCTAAATTGGAAGTTAAAGCCAAGGTTAAGAGGTAGGTCATCTCATGAACGGCAGAAACATCTTGATAGGAATAAAAGCCCTCTAGTTTGATTTAATTCCATGCATGATAGATCATGAATTTCATGTTTTAATGGTTCTATGCATTCATACATCTCTTAGCCTTACATAGAAATAAAAGATGTTATCTTTTCTATTCACTAGAACCCATGCATGTAGATAACCTATACTTTGTTATCATGTCTAAGGATAGTCATACTATTTTGATTTCTAGACATGATGTGAGTTGATCTCTTGGATTCTATATGATTTTCTGTCAGCAGATGCTCTGACGCATCATAGTAGGACCGTCATACTCACGTAACGGCCTAACGATGAGCCGTCACAGTTCTGTTGTATATATATGCACTCTGTTGTCTCTGACGCATCAGGGAAGGAGCGTTACGTTCATGTAACGGCTACTCGATAAACCGTCACATTAACTGTGACGCGCCATCAATAGACCGTCAGATACCTGATGTTCCCACTAGGACGCCGAGTTGGTTGTACCATTAAAGCCCATTGATTAGATTACACTATCGATGTTTTCTGGTTATCAGTAATGTAACGGCTCTATATTGGACCGTCAGGACATGTAACGGCCCAATATACGGCCGTCACATTCATCTGAGTTCGATATCTTGATTCTGGACCCAGACCACTATAACGGCCTAATCCTAGACCGTCACATCATGTAACGGCCCAGTACACGACCGTCACACTTCACTTAGTCTATTTTATTAGTTCTAGATTCAGACTAATGTAACGACCCAGAACTAGACCGTCACATCATGTAACGTCCCAGTACACGATCGTCACATTGCCTAAGTACTTAACCCAAGGGTTGACCCAAGGGTTGATATTCCAAAGGTTCTAGATGAACTGATGATAGTCTAGAACTAATAATATTGATCAAGAGACTTAATATAATGATTGGAAAGAGAAAAGAATGTACCGTTATGCAGTCGATTTATTTCCGTGAGCATGACATTGTTTAAATCTTTTTCTTGATCTCTCATACTCTAAATTGAAGCATTCATTCATTTATTGTTGTTATCACGAGTTATTGATCTTATTACATTCTTGGCCATACTTAATTGTTACACACATGGAAGTAGCTTGATTTATACGTGAAGATGCAGTTCGGGCGCTGATTGTGTCCAAGGGCTCTATGCTAGTCTCCACGGCTGATTACCGGAAACATACTATTTTTTAAACCATGGGGTATGATGCTACTGGCGTCGCATTGCGCTGGGAGTACTTTCTTTATAAATAAGTGAAATCCATGAGCACTCGTGAAAATCTAGTGAATTGCTACGTGATTGACATTCTCGTGCGTAACCTTTATGGTTATGAAAGTGAAAGTGAAAGTGCATTCTCAATACATTCTTGTTCATGAAAGGCCAAATATCATGTTCTTGTTACATTCATCCTTGTTCATTCTTGTTCACTCTATCTTACAAGATTATCGTGTTACTTTAGTTTAATCGCATGATATTCGCATTCGCATGATTTTGTCTTACTTCTTTAGAGCTAAATTATTAATTACTTTAATAGTACCTTCATGTTGATGTGAAGATACCTACTGGATAAGTGTGTTCATTACCTATTTCCAATCTTTTCAGGAAATGAAAGTGAGTCTGATTCGGGTTCAGAATGTTCAAGTAGCGGATCCGAGAGTGAATAAAGATGAGCGAAGACTTAGGAAGTCTATATTGTTTAGATGGAGTCAATGTAATTTTCCTATTTCTTGAGTCTAGTGCATAAATGGAAATTGAATTAGTGGATGTATTTTGAATATTTGATTATCAATGAAATAAAGTGGGAGTTTGAATATATATATTGTGCAATTACATCTTTATGTGTGATTGTCTTACGCTCTGATTGTTCTTGCTCGCAAGAGGCTTACCATGCCGGCTGTTCGCGCTCCCCGAGTTAGTCTTCCGCTGTAATAAAGGCTCGGGGCGTGAGAGCTAAGTTGGTATCAGAGCCTAAGTCTCGGGACTTAGGAAGAAGGAGTCAGGTCATAGGAAAAGTCCAAGGTTTAAGGACCCCTACCTATGAACTAAGGAAGAAGTTTCCATACCCATGTGAGCAGTGGGTAGAGCCCGGGATAAGATAATTAATTAGCTTTAAAGTTTATTTTGTTCGTTCCAATTTCATGAGAAATAACAAGTTGTTATTTTCTCCCAAGTACCTTATCTTACAAATGGCTCATTGTGTAGATTGGGATGGTATGCAACAAACAGTTGCCGGCCTTACCCAGGTATTGCAACTATAGCGCAAGGTGGCATAGGAGCATGGGCTGGCGATCTACATCGTAATTTCCGGAGTTTAAACCCTCTGTGTTTCTACGGTTCCTCTAACCCGGATGAAGCGAAAAATTGGATCGATGAAATGAATCGTATCTTTGATGTCATTCAATGCACCGATCAGGAGAAGGTGCATCTGGCAACATTTCAACTTAATAAGTATGCCCGTACTTGGTGGAAGTCGGTTCCAGCACCTCCGGCCAATGCACCTCATACATGGGACGGTTTTCTTACCCTATTCCGTGCCAAGTACTTTTCTGAACACGTAAAGGAATGAAAGGCTATGGAGTTCGCCGCTCTTCGGCAAGGAATGATGACGGTTGCCGAATATGAACTACAATTATTTTCAAGGCTAGCACCTTACGCACCACATCTTATCAGTGCCGACTTATTGAAGGCAAATCGATTTATGGACGGGTTATGACTCAGTTTCATCCAGCAACTCGGGACCCAAAACATCCGTACCTATGCGGAGATGGTTCAACGAGCATATTTATGTGAAAGGACCTTAGAGAAGGTCGAGAAGTTAAATGGAAAGGAGAAGAATCAAGCCGACGTTCCGATCGACGTTATAAGAAAGAGAAATTTAGTATCACGGAACCCTACAAAAGCCATGATAGTAAGAAAAGATCTAGGAGTGGGAACGGTGGAAGCTCCCACAAGCAAAAGAAAGTCAAGGAAGAGAAGGAGCAAGTTGCCACAGCTTGCACATTTTGTGAGAAATTCGGCCATTCGGCTGAGGAGTGTTGGAAGCGCCTTGGCGCTTGTTTACGTTGTGGAAGCAGGGAGCATCGCATGCCGGATTGCCCCCTTATGAAGGACCAGCCATCTGGTAATGGACGTAGGAGGCAGGCTCGCCTCAATGCCGTTCTAGATGAAGAGGAAGCGCCCAAGGATGATGGGCTTATGGAAGGCACTCTTCAAATTTGTTCTCGTCCTGCATTTTTGATATTTGATACTGGTGCCTCTCATTCTTTTATCTCCACTACTTTTGCTAAGACATTACCAATTGCATCAGTTCCCTTACCTTCAGATCTTGCCATTTCCACACCCTTAGGATCTAGAACTAAGCTTACCAACTATTATCCTGATAGCGAAGTGATAGTAGAAGGTCACAATCTCCCCGCAAACTTAGTATGCCTTGACATGAAAGGTTATGATGCCATTTTAGGGGTAGATTGGCTTGTAGACCATGATGCTTATATCAATTGCCGAAATAGGATTATATCTTTTCGAAAATCTGGTCTTCCAAGATTCTCTTTTCTTGGCATCAAATACAAGAAACACCCCACTATCATATCCTCACTTCACGCTTGCAAGCTCATCTCGCGAGGATGTGAAGCTTTTCTTGCTTCCGTCATTATTACAGAGTCCAAGGAGATTATCATAGCAGACATCCCTATTGTAAATGAGTTCCCAGACATGTTTCCATCTGAACTACCTAGTTTACTTCCCGAGAGGGAAGTGAACTTCATTATTGAACTCATCCCAGGAGCAGCACCTGTTTCTATAGCCCCTTACAGGATGTCCCCCACAGAACTTAAAGAACTAAAGAAGTAGTTGCAGGAACTTCTGGATAAGTGCTTCATTAGACCTAGCACATCCCCTTGGGGTGCGCCGGTTCTGTTTGTCAAAAAGAAAGATGATTCTCTCAGACTATGCATCGATTACCGGCGACTAAATCAGCTTACAATCAAAAATAAGTATCTGTTGCCGCGTATTGATGAGCTTTTTGATCAACTTTCGGGAGCAGAATATTTCTCTAAGATTGATCTCAGATCAGGTTATCATCAGCTGAGAATTAAAGAAGAAGACATTTATAAATCAACTTTTCGAAGCCGTTATGGCCACTATGAATTTGTGGTAATACCATTTGGGTTAACTAATGCCCCAGCAGCATTTATGTAACTTATGAACAGTGTCTTCCAGCCATACCTGGATCAATTCATTGTCGTCTTCATCGATGATATCCTGATATACTCCAAGACAAAAGAGGAACATGAAGAACATCTAAGGATAGCTTTGCAAACACTTAGAGAACACAAGCTTTATGCCAAACTCAATAAGTGTGAATTCTGGCTCGAGGAAGTCTCATTCCTAGGCCACATTATTTCAAAAGAAGGTATTGACGTAGATCCTTCTAAGGTAGAAGCTGTCAAGAATTGGAGTCGGTCTACGACTGTGTCTGAAGTAAGGAGCTTTCTGGGTCTAGCTGGTTATTATAGAAGATTCATTAAGGACTTCTCAAAGATAGCAGTTCCTTTAACTAGACTCACCAGAAAAGAAATTCCTTCTGTCTGGTTAGAGGAATGTGAGAAGAATTTCTAAACTCTTAAGAATCATCTTACAACAGCCCCTGTTTTGTCACTACCAATGGAGGGTGGTGGATTCGAAGTGTATACGGATGCGTCTGGCATTGGCTTAGGATGCGTTCTCATGCAGAATGGAAAGGTGATCTGTTATTCTTCAAGACAACGGAAACGGCACAAGGAAAACTATCATGTGCATGATTTAGAATTGGTAGCAGTTATTTTCGCCTTGAAAATTTGACGTCATTATCTTTATGGAGAAAAGTTTACGATCTACTCAGACCACAAGAGCTTGAAATACTTATTCTCTCAAAAAGAGCTTAACATGAGGCAGAGGAGGTGGTTAGAATACCTCAAAGACTTTGATTTTACTATTCAGTATCATCCTGGCAAAGCTGATGCTGTAGCAGATGCACTCAGCAGAAAATCAATGGGTATGCTATCAAGTCTTATGATAAGTGTAACTAACCTTGTTCCTCAATTTGCTCAGTTGAACTTAGATATTGACATAAAGGAAGAAGATTGTTTCATAGCCAATATCCGAGCTCAACCTACATTGATAGAAGCTCTGGTCAAGCTGTAAAATTATAATATCCCGGGTTTTTCGGATCCCTCTTTATGGGTCTTGGATCTGGTTTTTCGAAGTGTCTGACTCCGTTGTGTCTGAAATTTCGTTTCGGACATCTTTCGTGTTCGGATCGGCGCGATCCGGAGTTGTTTCAGAGGCCCGGAAGAGTTCCGCGGCTTTTTCCGCGTGTGTTTTTCGATTCCCGGTGTGTGTTTCGGTAATTCCTTCGGAACCTCGTTGCGATTGAACCCGGCCGTTCACCTAGGCGAGTGTGGTACCATTACGATCAGTGCGTTCCGAGGATCGCGAGGGTGTGATTTTCTATTTTTCGGGACTTTTCTGATTTTCCGGATTTTCCTATATAAACACCCCACTCTCTCTCTCTTCCCCTCATTCTCTCTTCTCTCCCTCTCTCTTCTCACGCTCTCTCCTCTCTCCCTCTCTCTCCGGCGGCCGACGGGGTGGTGTGGACGCACTAAATTTCCGCTCATCGCGCTCTGTTCTCGCGTCGGTTTATTCGGTTTATTGAGTGCGTGGGCGTGCCAGTCACCGGAGTGACGATTTATTCGGGCTCCGAAGAGCCCATGGTGCGCTCGAATCTGACTTCGTCAGACGATTGTGTGGTTCGTGTCGGGACCGAATCCCGTCGCGCCATAAAGGTCACGACGCCATTTACATCCCTCATACGAGGGAATACCCTTGATTAATTGCCGAAATTAGAGGCCCCGCGGCCGAAAGGAGTAACACTAATTATGCGAGAGAGATAGGGATAGATCACACTGAAAGTTGTATTAAGGTCATAAACTGTCGGCCGTGTCGGCCACTCGTAGACCTTTTGTATTCGGACACAAGTCCGTGACAGCGTCACAATGAGAAAACCGAGGTAGATCCCTTCAAATGTCTGCCGAGCATGCGGCAATTTTTAATGAAGATTCGGAAGGTATCCGGAACGAGAAAACAAATCCGGTCCGATTAGGATGTCGGCCCGAGGTTAGATCAAAGCCCGGCCATATCGGGGGAATTCCCGAGACTCGGGCTCGACCTGAAAGGGCAGCGTTGTTGTTCCTTTTGCCCCGGGTCCCGGGGAGAGAGCGGGCTGCGGCGTGGGCATTAGCGTCTTTTATCTGGAGCTTTCTTAGTTATACCTTCTGGGATTTCTGATTTGATGTTTACTATTTATTCGTGCCTTTGTCCAGGATGATTTCTCTTCTTCTATGCATGATTATTCTTATTATTATCATTGGTTTGTTATTTATTTATTTATTACCCCTCCCGCCTCTTTTATTATGATCAATATTGCGCATTTGGAGTCCTTCAATTAGCGTGATTTTTATTGATTTATTTGCTATTGTTGATGCCCTTATCGTGATGTATATATGCATGCATGTAGTGTGCCGGCAAAGGAGAGACGGGAGTGTACCGCTGGATATTGGGTGTACCGCTGGGTGGCGAAGGGGTGTACCGGTGAGGGCTGCAAAGGGCGTACCGCTGGAGGCCAGAGGGGGCGTACCGCTGGAGAGTGTGTCGGTGAAGGAGGGGGGTGATATAAAGTCTATACGTTCCCCAGGCTCGAAGTCTATACATTGCCAAGCCCAAAGTCCGTACACTGGAGCAGAGTGGAGCAAAGTCTACACGTTGCAATTTGAAGTCTATACGTCGACTGGCCCGAAGTCTGTACACTGGCCAAGTCTATACATCGGAGTGTGAAGTCTATACACTGCCCAAAGTCTGTACGCTGGATAAGTCTATACATTGGGGTGTGAAGTCTATACATTGCCCAAGTCTATACACTGGCCATCATGAAGTCTGTACGTTGGGATATGAAGTCTATACGCTGGATAAGTCTATACATTGGAGTGTGAAGTCTATACACTGCCCAAGTCTATACACTGGCCATCATGAAGTCTGTACGTTGGCCAAGTCTATACAGTGGCTGAGGGTGTACCGGCGAAGGGAAGGAGTGTACCGCTGAAAGGGCCAGGAGGAGTGTGCCGCTGGGGGCTCAGGGGGAGTGTACCGCTGAAGGGTTGAAAGGGGTGTACCGCTGAAGGCCAAGGGAGCGTGCCGCTGAAGGCCAATGAGGGCGTGCCGCTGAAGGCCAAAGGAGCGTACCGCTGAAGGTCAATGGGACGTACCGCTGAAGGTCAATGGGGCGTGAAGGTGGAGGCTCGATCAGTTTTCGACTATTTGTTTTAAGGCTTTTCTTTTCTTCTTATCTTAACTTTCGTGTAGTTTATACCAAATTCCTTCCTTTGTTCGTTCTCTTTGTTCGGTTCGGTCTCTTTTCTTGCGAGTCGGATGCTCGGGCTGCCGGGTGGTTAGTTAGTTCGGTTCAGTTCTCGTCGTGGTACCGGCAGTGATTTGATGAGTTGGAAGGTTTCATTAGTTATTCTGCTCGTTTGTTGCCTCATTTCTGTGTCTTTTGATGTTTTGTTATCTTCTTACAAAAATTCGGCAGCATCTCCCCTTGACCCGAGGCGTAAGGGAGATACAGGGAACGCGCCCACATGAGGTGGCGGAACCTGACAACTGGAGGTGGGCCCCTGGAGGAGCAACACCTTTATAGAGCCTCAGAAAACGCGAAGGAAAACGACAGACTGAAAGCCTCTAAGGGGCATGGACTGGGGCTGGCCAAGGAGCGTGCCGCTGAGGGGGCTGGAGAGTGTGCCGCTGAGGGCTGAACAGGTGTGTGCCGCTGAAGGCCAATGGGGGGGGTGTACCGGCCAAGGGGTGTGCCGGCCAGGGATGGCGGTGTGTGTACCGCTGAGGGCCAGAATGGGGTGTGCCGCTGAGGGCCAATGGTGCGTGCCGCTGAAGGCCACTGGTGGGCGTACCGCTAAAGGCCAACGGGGGCGTACCGGCCAGAAGCCAAAAGAGTGTATCGCTGGGGGATGAGAGGGTGTTAAGTATATGGGCCGGAAGGCTTACAGGTTGTTTAGGAAACAAACAGAGGAAAAAGGGGGAAAGGTTAAGGCCAAAGATGGGCCACTGATAGCTGGGTATTCGGAGGAAGAGGGTATGGGTCCCCCTCTCTCCCCAAGCCCGTGGACACGGTAGATGGCCATGGAAGGGAATGAGGAGCTCATGGGGCCAAGGCTAACAGGGGAGGACTCACATCGACATGGAGGACCCTAAGGACGCCAGAGGAATGGGGAGACAGAGGGAGGAATGGATAGCCCACCAAAAACCCGCAAGGCCTAGCATAAACCAACAAAAATCGAAGAGGAACCCGGGGAGGGTGGTTTTCACTCATGGGAATCAAGAGGGCATGGCCCTACATACATATTACAAAAGCAAACGCCCAAATGGGGCCGTGGACAAAAGGAAGAAAGATCCAAGACGAAGAACGGGAGGAGGAATGGAATACGAGAGGGAAGAAAGCATCGGGGCCCAAAACATTGGCCACCGTCCCCAACCCTTCTCCCCCATTACATTGAGCTCTCTCCCTCTCCCTTACTCTTGCTCTCTTCCCGGTGGTCGTCGGAGGAGGCTCGCTCCGGAGCTCTTGTTCTTTTCTTCTCTCTTCTTCTGTGTGTCCGTCTGTGGGTGTCTTCTTTCTCTCCGGGGGTCCCCCTTTTTCTTGTCGAACGGAAGGCTTTTTATACCACCAGCCACCTATGACTTCGATCATGGCTGTCGAAGGCGAGAAGCCAACTGTGATGATGGGTTTGACCTGCTCCTGTCCTGGCTGTCAGTGGGGTAGGCTACGTGGCCCAGTCATCGACTACCACCTCAGACGGCTTCACTGCGCGCCAAGGATGCGTAGGGTATGGGCTTCACGTCGTCCGTTGACAAGCTTCACCACTGTGCCACTGGCGAGTTGAAAAGGCGTGCCGCTGGAGAGCCAAAACGGTGTGCCGTTGAAGCCCCTGGAGGGCGTGCCGCTGAGGCCCCTACAGGGCGTGCCGCTGAAGACCTGCCGAGGGCGTGCTGCTGGGGCCCCGAAGGGGTGTGCCGCTGGAGCCCCCCTGCTGGGCGTGCCGCTGAAGATCCATCGGGCCGTGCCGCTGAAGGCCCTTCGGGCCGTGCCGCTGAAGGCCCTTACCAAGCGTGCCGCTGAACCCCCCCAGGGGGGTGTGCCGTTGAAATCCCCCCCCAGGGGGTGTACCGTTGAAACCCCCCCCCCCAGGGGGGGTGTGCCGTTGAGGGGCCGTGCCGCTGGGACCCCGAGGGGCTGTGCCGCTGAAGGGCTCCTCGGGGCGTGCCGCTGGGCCATGCCAGGGTGTGCCGTTGAGGCCCCTTGGGGCCGGGCGTGCCGCTGAAGGGCTCCCCAGGGGGTGTGTGTACCCGGGGTTGTTCTGAGCCCATTGCGGGCACGAGTCATGGCCCGTTTGATTCTCTTTGAGGCCCACGAGCTGTGGGGCCTTTTGTGCTTGATTTCTCCCGGGTTTCCTCACTCGGCGCCGTTGCTGATGCGAGGCCGAGCAGGATATCCAGGTATGCATTTTCTGGTGTCCACAAATGCCCCCCACCCATGGGTAGCGCGGGCGAAGGATGCGCCAGGCTGTGCCCGTGGGTGTACTTGTCTCTTTTCTCTTCGTCGGTGCCGACGGGGTGTCGAGAGCCGACCTGGTCTGTTGATCTCTTTGTCTCTTCATCAGTGCCGACGGGGCGTCGAGAGCCGACCTGGCCTGTTGATCTCTTTGTCTCTTCATCAGTGCCGACGGGGCGTCGAGAGCCGACCTGGCCTGTTGATCTCTTTGTCTCTTCATCAGTGCCGACGGGGTGCCGGGGACTGAAGCCGCACATTGGTCTCTTCATCAGTGCCGACGGGATGCCGGGGACTGAAGTAGTTTGTTGTCTCTTTGTCTCTTCATCAGTGCCGACAGGATGCCGGGCGTTGACATGCTTTGTTGTCTGTTAGTCTCTTGGTCTCTTCGTCAGTGCCGACAGGATGCCGGGAACTGACATGCTTTGTTGATCTTTCGGTCTCTTGGTCTCTTCGTCAGTGCCGACAGGATGCCGGGAACTGACATGCTTTGTTGTCTCTTAGTCTCTTGGTCTCTTGGTCTCTTCGTCTCTTCGTCAGTGCCGCCGGGGTGTCGGGAACTGACATGCTTTGTTGGTCTCTTGGTCTCTTCGCCAGTGCCGACAGGACGTCGGGAACTGACCTGCTTTGTTGTCTCTTGGTCTCTTCGCCAGTGCCGACAGGACGTCGGGAACTGACCTGGTTTGTTGGTCTCTTGGTCTCTTCGCCAGTGCCGACAGGATGCCGGGAACTGACATGCTTTGTTGATCTCTTGGTCTCTTCGTCAGTGCCGACAGGATGCCGGGAACTGACATGCTTTGTTGTTCTCTTATTTTCTTTCCTTTTTTGTCTTTTTTTGAACCACATTACCGATACAAGCGCCCTTTCGGGTTTTCGCCGGTACCGGCCCCCTCTTGCTTTTGCCCACGCGCCCTATCGGGTTTTCACGTGGCGGGGTACCCAATTTTGCCCGTAGCGCCCTCTCGGGTTTTCGCCATGGCCGGGTTATTGCCATTTTTACCCTTGTCCCCACGTAGGGGCAAGTCCGGCGGGGTATCTCCATTTTTAACCCCATTTTATTTTCTCTTTTTTTTGACGAGTGAGTGATATGCGTGTGTAGGCTAGGGCACGAAGTCTTGCGCCGGAAGATAAGGTTCACTCGTTGGCAAGAATAGAATGCCAGCGCAACGGGAGAATCTGTGCCGATTCGGACGTAGGGTCCGTAGTGACCGTATTGTGCGGAGCGAGCGGCTAGGGCACGAGGCCTTGCGCCAGAAAGGGACTTATTCGTTGGCAAGGGACTAATGCCAGCGCAAGGGTAGAATTTGTGCCGACTCGGACGTAGGGTCCGTAATGGCAATATTGTGTGGAGCGGGTGGCTAGGGCACGAGGCGACGTGCCAGGGACGGGCTTGTTTGTAGGTATGGGAATGGCACCATTGCAGAGGTGGCTGTGTGCAGGGGAAAAGTCATCCTTGCTTGTGCGGATGCGTATCTGCCCGAGATCGTGGGGATGGGACGTTCTCCGGGGACACCTATTATTGCACGACATTGACCCACACATTGATACGTGTGAGTAGATGTGTAAGAGGATACCATTATGTATGTATATACATGTATATGTATACATATATTTAATATCATATAAATATATATTTATTTCTCTCCCCTTTTTTTCTCTTGTTCATTCTCTTTTTTTTTATCCCTCTTTATCTCCTTCTATTTTTTTGTTCCTTCTCTCTTTTTTTCTCTTTTCTTTTTTTTTATTTCTTTTCCCCCATTTTCCTTCGTCTTTTTCTTTATTTTCCTCCCCTCCCCTTTTCTTTCCCCTTTTTATTTTCTTTTCTCTCCCCCCACCTCTCTGCCGTATAAAAGGGGCGGGGCGGTTTATTCGAACCGCCCCCCGTTCAAACTCCCCCTCCCTCTTCTCTCTCTTCAGCAGGCGACCGAGCGAACCCCCCCCCCCATTCCTCTTTTCCTCTTTCTTCTCCGGCGCCCGATGCCCGCTCCGCCACCGTCGTTGTCGTCGGCGTCGTCTTCCCTACCGGGTGAGGGCGCCACTGTGGGAGGCTCTCCCCCCCCCCTCTCTCTTCTTTCCTTCCTCCTTCAGCTTCTCTTCTCCCCTTCTCTTCTCTTAGTCATCTTCGGGGATGGGGAACGGGGGCGCCCTAGGCTCCTCGGCCCTCTCCTTCTGCCACTCCCCTTTTTTTGTTCTTCGTCTTCTCCAGCGTCGTGGAGGGGCGGTTAGAGCGCGCCGGTGAAGATGCCTCAGGGCCTGCCGGGGAGAGGCCCCCCGGGTGTACCGGCGAACAGGGTAGGAGGTGTGCCGGGGAAGGCAGGGCGCGGGTAGTTGTGCCGTTGAGTGGAGAGCACGAGTGTGCCGTTGAAGGGGGGCATCGAGTGTGCCGGGGAAGAGCCCGCCTGGGGGCGTGTCGGCGAAGACACCCCAGGGCCGTGCCGAGGAGCGGCTTGTCTGGGTGCGTGCCGGGGAAAGCGCCGCGGGGGCGCACCGGCGAAGCGGTTGTTAGGGCGTGCCGGGCAGGGAGACGCTTAGTGTGCCGGTGAAGCGAGGCGCCCAGTGTGCCGGTGAAGGGGTTTTTGGGCGTACCGGGGAGGCCCGCCCACAGGGTGTGCCGGTGAAGGCACATGTGGGTGTGCCGGCGAGGGCAGCTTCAGGGTGTGCCGGGGAAGGCCGCTTGCAGCGTGCCGATGAAGGCTTGGGCGGGTGTGCCGGGGAAGGCACCCGCGGTGTGTGCCGGTGAGGGCCGCTGCAGGGTGTGCCGGGGAAGGCACTGAGCAGCGTACCGGTGAAGAGGCTTTAAGCCTAAGGGAAGGAGACTTTTGCTCGGCGAACTTCTGGTGTTGCCTCTCGGGGCCCACCATGCTTTGTTGGGGCCGTCACTCCTTGTGAACGCGCACCCGTGTTTTCCCTTACGCCTCTGGCCTAGGGGAAACTCTGCCGAAATTTCGTCAGAAATTGGCAATATCTTGTTCATTTGTCTTGTAGCAAAGCCCTTCTTTTACAGTCTTTCACTTCCCTTTGCATGTGGCTTATTCTGATCTTCTGTTTATGTATCTTTGCAGATAAATGGCTGCCCCACGCGGTTCCTCCGCTCCTGCTGCTGCTATCGGTGCCGACCTCATCCCACGGGGTCCGGTGCCGGCAGTTACCTGGCTAAATGTAGAGGACTTGGATCGGGAGCATGTAGAAATAGCCGCTTTGGCAGGGTCATCTGAGTCTGACGGGGAGACCATGGATTTCCAGAGGCTTGCCCGAGTTGACAGCGGCTTCACATTTGACCGGGTCGCCGGGGAATACAGGAAGGACTTCCCGAAGGACAGACACCTGGTTCGATTTTTGAAGCATTTCCGCTCGCGGGAAGGGCGAGACTCCCGGGTCGTGAGGAAGGCCGAGCAGGCCATATTACTGGCCCGGGATAGCTTATTGTACAGCGTCCCCCGGAGTATTCCGATGTACCTGGTGGGAGAAGCCCGGGAGTGGAAGCCAGTTCTGGGGATCGAGGGGGTGCTGCCGACCGAAGACAAGCTGGTACGGGCGCCTCAGTTTACTCCGGCAAGATGGGACCTGTCTGCCGGAAAGGTGCACAACGAGGCGCCTCGATTCGGCCTATTCTTGGCTCCCTTGAAGTGGGGCTATAGAGAAGAGCCGTTCATCTTGGACTGCTTGGCCATCAGGTTCAAGTACGAGCTGTCACTGGGCTGGTTTGGGGAGCTGAAGCTTCAGGATGCACACAGCTTCCGGGAGAGGGCGGTGGAGTTTACGGAGCACGTGCTGTTCAACTATGCTCCGCTGCTGGTTCGGGTCGGTGTTTATCATAGCATGTACGCTTCCCGGTATGGCTACCCCATCTCCAAGGGTCTCTGCTGCGGCATGATAGAGGTATTCAGCTCGGAGACCAACACCTTCTACACGGCGGAGGGCGAGACTTCACTTGATTTGTGGAGTCTCAGTCAGCTGAGTGGCTTGCCTATTGATGGGGAGCCCTATGAAGAAGTATGCCTCCCCGACTTGATCAAGGATGAGACCAACGGGGATGGTTATTATTCTCTGGGGTATTCATATCGGTACCTCATGAAGGCGTACCGGGAGCTGTACCATGCATCGCACAAGGGGAAACAGCCCGCCCGCGGGGACAGGAAGAGGGTGCGCATGCCACTATGGCTGGAGTATTTCTTCGACGGGCCGAAGCGGTACGAGGAGTTCCCCTGCGTCGGTACTGCCGTGGCTCCCAAGAAACGCGCGAAGCCGAAGCTCGACGTGAAGATCCCGTCCAGAGGGCGTCGGAGCGGGCCTAACCCGATGGGCTTGGACCCCCAGACCCACTGCGCCGCCTACCTTACGTACTGGCTGTGCTCATTCGCCATGCCGTACGACGACGAGACAGTGATTCGGCCGGATGCCATCTACCCGGCATGTCAAATGGCGTGGGGTATCAAGCTATCGCTGTGCCCGGCGACCCTTTGCTTAATTTACAAGGCCCTGGGAGATATCAGCACGCACCAGTTCCCGCGGCAGGCCCGGTATGTGTGCCCACTGCACTTCTTCAACGCGTGGGTCTGCTCGCTGTTCCCAGAGTTTGCGCCGCGCGTTCTCCAGGACTGGGGGCTGATGCCGAGGATGTTAGAATTTGCCAGTGCTGAGCCGGGCTCCACCTCCATGCGGATGTATGATATCCGGGGCTGGTTGACAACGGTCCCCCGGGATGCGGTCGGGACTATTCATTTCTGGACTCTGGCGGCACATTCGAGTCCTCTGGTGAACAACAAGAGGGAATGCAAAGACGACCAGGTGGAGAGGTACGTCCACCCTATTAGCCAGGAGAATGTGATCCGCCCATTGCTGGAGCCGGAGCTGAGGGACTGGGCGCTGTCAATTCACCCGAGCGTGCTGGTGTTCAGGAAAGGGGAGAACGTGCTGCTGGAGCCGTATTACCCCTTCCGGTTCGGTCGCAATTTTGGGTATGACCAGCATATCCCTACTTATCATGCACAGTTCGGCCTGCCCTTGCGGAGCGTCCGGGGGAGCTCAGTTGCTGAGCACGCCAGGAGTTGGTGGGACTTCTTCCACCGGGCGGACTCCGCCTCCTTCAGAGTACCGGCCCCGGGTCGTGTTCCCCGAGTGACCCAGGATTATATTAAGTGGTGGAATAGCCGGACGGCCTTCTATCGGCTTCACAAGACCGATTGCTGGGATGGGGCCGAGAGGAAATTCCTTAGTCGGCAGCCGATGCCGGTTCTTGACATTGAGCCAGACCATCTTCTTCGGCTCAAAAACAGACAGGAGAAGGAGGTGGCAGCATATCTGGTGGCTCGCCGGGAAGCCCGGGATAAGAGGCCGACACCGAAGGTGGAGCTACCCCCGGTGGCTAAGGATCATTACCAGAAGACGCTGAGGGACCTGTGCCAAGTGGGGAGCGACCGCCTGGACCTCATCAATTACCCATTCCCCATAGAGGAAGAGGGGACTCCTGCCAGGAGCTGGCGTCCAGAGAGGGATCCGGCCTGCCCGTACCGCACGTTTATGAGGCGGGAGGAGAGGCAGCCCGAGAACTATAAGGATACCACGTGGCTATACGTCCTCCTCCGGGTGAATGGGATGAAGATCGAGGATCTGACGGCCTCCCTCCTGGGCAAGCGCCTGCACGTCCCTTATTATTATGCTGACGGGTGGGGCATGGACCACTTTAACCTTTTCTGTCACCTCTCCTTAAAGAAGCACGCGGATCTGGCCAACCTTACGGACCGGTGCCAAACGATTGAAGACGTTTGCTGGCTAGTCCGGGAGGCGGCGCGTCGGGACAAGGAGACATCCCTGAGCTACTGGCCGATCACGCTGCGGCTGTACACTGGCCCTCATGGTATTCAGTCTCTTCTTGCTTTTCGGTTTTGTCTCTTAGCACTGCGGCCTTCGCGGTGAGTTGGGTATTAATCGTAAATGCATGTTCGTTCTTTCCCCTCTTTTCTTTGCAGACCATCCTGACAGCACGCAGATGGCCACGTACCGGAACCTCCTCCGGCTGGTGAAGAAGCCTGCGTATTTTGAAGCAGCACCGCTGGCCCCGACCGCGGCTCCCTTGCCCAAGGTTGCGAAGAGGCCCCGGGCTAAATCGCCTGTGAAGAAGGCGGTGGATGCCACCAAGGCGGCTAAGCAGCGGGACACAAAGCGGAGGAAGACAGAATCGGCTAAGGCTCCGATGGCTGTCCCTCCGGTACCACTAGTCTCGTCTTTCGAGGAATTCGAAGCTGCCCGTCCCGAGCCAGGCCAACCTGCCGGTCCGCGTCCCCGCTCTTTAGTGTGCCTTTTGAATCTCCCTCCTCCTTTTTATTTTGGAGTGGAGCCTTGACACCTGGGTACTTCTTTTGTTTCAGCTTCTATGGAAGAGCCCATGCCCACGCCTGACATGGGCGAAGTTGCGGTCCCAGCGGAGGCGACCCCGGCGGCGGCTCCAGCTCCCTTGCCGCAGGCAACGGGAAGGCCCCGGGCACAGTCGCCCGTTAAGAAGGCACTGGCTGCTGCCAAGGTGGCCGGGCGAGAGACGGTAAAACGGCGGCGAACCGAGGCATCCCCGGCTCCGATGGCAGCCTTGCCGATGGCTCCCGTCTTGTCCTTCGAAGAATTCGAAGCCACGCGGACCGAACCGAGCCACGAAGCTGGTGAGATTCATCGGCCGCCCGTGTCGTCTGTGGTCGACCGGCCTCCCGAGTTGGCCTCGGCTTCGCGCATGGCGACGATGCGCTTCTATCTCACGGGTGAGGGTACGGTTGGGACTCCCGAGAAGGCTTTGCCTGTTGAGGAAGCCCGCGGGTCATCTCGTGTCGCAGGAACTGAAGGGGGTAAATATTTTTGACTACACGGTTAGCTCCCCCCCTTTTTTGTCCTAGGGGCCAGTAGATTCACCATGGCTTATCTTCTTTTGCATGATAGGCGTTGCCGCGGTGGCCACCGAGTCATTGGGGCCTGATCCCGACCTCCCGACGACGCTGATATATGTGAGGAGGAAGAAGATCGGAGCGCGAGCCTCGCCTAGCCCGAGGGAGGACGTGCTGGACAGAGACTCTGAGGTGGAAGCTCCTCTGCCGGCCCAGGCCGAGCCGACGGTGGTCGAGTCTCCGTCTGGGGAAGAGGTAGATTACAACTACTCTTCCGACGAAGTAGCTCCTGACGAGGGCGTGTCCGGGGCATCGGAGCCGCCCGAGCCGGCCTTCGGGGCCCCCTTACTTGCTGGCTCCCCAAGCCTTGTGGGGAAGACCGCTGTGAGTGTGAGCTTGTTTGGGCCGGCTCTCCCTTTCCTTTTTTGTGATTGACTGACGACCTTATCCCCCCCCCTTTTTCTTTAGGATTTTCGAGAACCGGCCGAACTTGAGATCACAGAGGAGGCTGCCCTGGCTGCGTTGATCGACCGCCCAACAGGGGTCGATGTTGGCATGGGCAAGTTGGCTCTTTTACTCGACGCCCTTCGAGAGGAAACGCCCGTGGAGCCCTCCGATACTACCAAAGCGGCAGGCGAACCTCTGGAGGAGGGGGAGATCGCGCCTGAGGGTAGCATCGTCCCAGCGGCTGAGGTGAGTATGCGGGCTCCGCGGTCTCCCTTTTTGCATGGTTTATTTTAGATGGCGAATAGCTGATCCCCATCCCCCATGGTCAGGCGATACCGATATCGGGGAAGGCGCATGGCCGTATCCGAAAGGCCGTGGCCAAACGGAGACCGAGCATTGGCCCGATAGCGGTGGAGGGGCCGGCTCCAGTCTTGGGCTTGGAGAGAGAGAGCCTGGCTGCGCTCGTGGAAGCGGGACATTTACCCCAGCTGGTGGTTCCGCTTCCGCCCTTCCCGAAACTCCTAGCTCAGATGGAGGACCCGCTCTTGCAACAGATATTTGCGGGGCTCCGTGCGCATCTGGAGGGATCTCAGCCGCGAGCGAGGAGTTCATGGGTGGCGACTTCGGGCCTGACCTTACTCGAAGCTCCTCCTCTAGTCGAGGTGACGGCCCCTGCACCCCTGCCCCTTGGAGCAGTGGCAGGGTCGGTCCAGACGGAGGCAGAGGGGGCGGGGGAACTCCAAACGATGGGGGCACCGGAGGCTTCGACAATGGTCTCTTCCGTTCCCCGGGCAATGGTTGGCCAGGAGTCTCTCGTCGAGCTATGCCGGCCGGGCGACTTGGCCCTCGCCCTTCCTTCATCTTCAGTGGCGGCCGATACCGACCTGTGGGCAGGGGTGGACAGCACCGTGGAATTCACTCCTCCGGTAGCGCCCTCAGTCAGCCATATGTCATCAGAAGCGCCAGTACGCCAAATGCTGATCACTCTACGGACCATGCTCCTCGCCGACCCCTCTCTGTCATATAGGGAGGTGCATACCATAGTGGTGCAGTTGACCGGGGCGTTGCAAGTGCTCAGCTGCCCGCTGGGAGAATGGTCGCGGCGGGTTCTGCTGCTGCTGAAGTATGTCAAGCGCCGCGAGTTCCTGGAGACCCAGGCTCCTGATGAGCGCGCCGCTCTAGATGCCCAGGCGGGCGAATATCTACAGGCCCTGGAGGCCCGGCGTCGTAACAAGGAATGCCACGAGAAGGCCTTAGAGGAGGGCGAGGGCAGGGTTCGCTCCCTCGAGAGCCGGATCGGGGAGTTGGAAGGCTACCTTGCAGCGGCCAAGCTTGACCTCGCCGAGGCGGGAAAGGCGGTCGCGGAGGAGAGGGAAGCTCTTGCCGTCGCCGACGTTGAAATGGTGTCCGTCGAAGCGGAGCTTGCCCGTCTTGAGGGATTGAGGGGCCGACTGCGCGATATGACGAACTTCCCTTGCGTTGGGATCCTCCCTCTCGAGGACATCTTCAGGGACATCGACTAAGTGTTGCATCCCTTAATTTCTCTCTCTTTTTTTTTAGTGTAACACAGGGGTATGCCCCGCAGAACATGTAGTTTGATCCCCTTTTGAATAGAGCAAAGCATTTATGATTTCACGCGTTCTTTGTGTATGCATTTGTCTTTCTTACCCTTCTTTCTCTTCCTTGCTCTTGTATTTTTTTTTTCCTTTTTGGTGTAGAGACCCATTGGCAGGGTATGAGTCCTTGCGGGGATTCGCTTCGGGAGGACCAGGCAGGGACCCATGTCAGGGTACAGGAGAGTGCTCGCCTTCCCAGGGGGAGGACGAGGGGACCACTCCACCATACCGAACGGGCAACTCCCTGGTTTTGCCGCAATATTGGAAGCGCGTGCTGGTCTCGAGTGAGGGGTACTTGGCCAGAGACCCCTTTCGCCGTTCAGAGGTGGCGAACAGCGAGGTCTGTTCAGTCAGTGACTCAGACGGGAGGTCCGATCCAAAGGGGTGCTCGCCCCCCGGGGAGGACGGAGAGAAGAGTTTGTCTAGTCAATGACCCGGACGTAAGGTCCGAGCCAAAGGGGTACTCACCGCCCGGGGAGAACGGAGAGAAGAGTTTGTCTAGTCAATGACCCGGACGTGAGGTCCGAGCCAAAGGGGTACTCACCGCCCGGGGAGGACGGAGAGAAGAGTTTGTCTAGTCAATGACCCGGACGTGAGGTCCGAGCCAAAGGGGTACTCACCGCCCGGGGAGGACGGAGAGAAGAGTTTGTCTAGTCAATGACCCGGACGTGAGGTCCGAGCCAAAGGGGTACTCACCGCCCGGGGAGGACGGAGAGAAGAGTGTGTTTCTTTCTTTTTTAAATCAATCTTTGGTACCCCCGCTGATGCGGGGCGGTGGCTGGAAATGGGGGGCGTTCCCCTTTTCTGGCTTCTTCTTTCTTCCTCTTTTTTTTCTCTTCTCTCTTTTTCTTTTTTTTCTTTCCTTTTTTTTTATCTTTTTTTTCTTCTTTTTGCTTCTTCCTTCTTTCTCTTTCCATTTTTTCTTTCCCTTTTTTTTGCTTCTTCTCTCTTTCTCTTTCCATTTTTCTTCTCTCTCTTTTTCGCTTCTTCTTTTTTGTCTTTCTATTTTTTTCTTTTTTTTCTCTTTCTATTCCTTTCTCCTTTTTTGGAAACCCGGCTGGTGGCCAAATCATTCGGATATTAATCGCGCAAATCCGTCCCAAAACGGGGCGAAGAGTAATATTATTACCTGAATGGGGGCGCCGGAGCGTGGTACAGTCTCAAGTGCCTTCCATTAAGAGGCGGGAATTGAACCTCCCCGTGGTGGTTGACAATTACATAGGCTCCGCCTTCGTAGACTTTTTGGACTACGTAGGGTCCGAGCCAGTTCTCGTTTAGCTTACCTTTGGGGTTGGCCACCATGAGATCTCTTCTCTTGACCATGACAAGGTCACCCTTCTTGAATTCGCGTTCCTTGACGAGCTTGTCAAAGGCGCGTGCAATCCGGGCCTGGTAGACTTGGATATTCTGTTGGGCTTGAAGTCGCTTTCCTTCCAGACTGGAGAGTTCGTCGAGCCTTCGCTCGGTGTCGGTCTGCCCTTCGGGGACAAGCCCATGCTGAATGGTGACCCTGAGGGATGGTATCTCCAGTTCGACGGGGACGATTGCTTCCGAGCCATATACGAGAGAGAAAGGCGAGTAGCCCGTTGGGGTCTTGTATACGGTTCGGTACGCCCAAAGCGCTTCATACATTCTTTCTTCCCAGTCCCTTTTGTTAGAGCTAACAGTCTTGGCCAGGAGAGTGCAAAGTGTCTTATTGAAAGCTTCGGCCAGCCCATTGGCTTGTGGATTGTAAGGAGTCGATGTCCTCCAGTCAATTTTGTATTTTTCTGCTAGCCGGTAAACCTTCTGGTTGCGGAAGTGGCTGCCGTTGTCCGACACAATCCGGTCGGGCACGCCGAACCGGAATATAATGTTGCGGCGGACAAACCTGACCACGATTTCTCCGGTGACCTCCCGTAGGGCAACAGCCTCTGCCCAGCGGGAGAAGTAGTCGGTCGCCGCCAGAATGTATTTGCAGCCTGTGGAAGATGCGGGTAAGGGGCCCACAACATCCGTTCCCCATTGGGCAAACGGCCAGCTGGGCGCGGTTGGGTGCAGTTGCACGGGAGGCCTCCTGGGTATAGTGGCATGCTCTTGGCATCTCTGACACGACTTAGCGTACTCGCAACAGTCGTTGAACATTGCAGGCCAGTAATAGCCAAGTTTCTTGATTTCAATTTTCATTTTCGGCCCCGCCTGGTGTGCGCCAGCTGTCCCGGCATGGACCTCCTTCATAACTCTCCAAGCTTCTTCAATAGACAAGCATCGGAGGAGTAGCTTCTGCTTGGCGTCGGCCACGGTCCGAATAATATTCCGTTTCGGAGCTCATAAGAGTCTTTGGTTCTGACTAGCTTGATCCTTTCCTCTCTTCGGTCAGGTAATTGCTGGTGTTTGAACCACTGCATCAGGGAGGCTCTCCAGTCAGGTAGGCCGACGGCTTCTGCTGTAGTGACCTCCAGTTCTTCTTCTTCTGGCTCCTCTTCTATCATGCTGGGCATCTGGCGCTGGTTTATTACTTGGATGTGGAGAGATCCGTCTGGAGGCACTGCCAGTGAGCTTGCCAATTTTGCCAATGCGTCGGCTTGTGCATTCTCCCCTCTGGCGACATGGCCTATCTCGAGGAGGTAGAACCGCTCCATGAGCCGCTTCGCCTTAGTGTGATAAGGGAGCAGCTCAGGTTTTCGGACATCAAACTGTCCCTGGACTTGCTTGACGACCAGCAGCGAATCGCCGAACACTTGGAGCATTTTGATCTCCATTTGAAGGGCGACCTGGAGGCCGATGATCAGAGCTTCATACTCTGCTTCATTATTGGTGCAGGGTTTGCTAATGCAGCAGGAGGTGTGCATCACTTCTCCGTCTGGCGATTTGAGGACGATGCCAGCTCCGGCCCGCACCTTGGCATGCCCGGACGGGGTCGCTTCTGTTCTCGAGGCCCCGTCGAAGTATAACTGCCAGATGGCTTGTTGTACTTGGTTTACCTCTAGTGTTTCATCTTCAGGTAGTTCGGTGGCCAGAGGGGAGTCTTCGGGCACAGGGTGTGCCGCGAAGAAATCCGCGACGGCTTGTCCCTTAACGGCCTTCTGTGGCACGTAGGTGATGTCGAATTCCATGAGCAGCACGGCCCACTTGCCAAGGCGCCCCTTTGGGACTGGCTGGAGGAGAATGTGCTTGATGGGGTCAGCTCTGGATATCAGACTTACTTCATGGGACAGCATGTAGTGCCTCATCTTCTTGACCGCGAAGACCAAGGCAAGGCAGATCTTCTCAATCGGGGTGTATTTAGCCTCTGCACCCACCAATCTTCGACTGAGATAGTAAAGAGCCTGCTCTTTTCCCTCATCATTGTTCTGGGCGAGCATTGCCCCCAGTGAATATTCGGTGGCCGCTATGTACAGAATCAGCGGTCTGCCTTTGACAGGTGCCCCCAGGACAGGCGGGGTCTTCAGGTACTCCTTTAGCTGATCGAACGCGTGCTGGCATTCGTAACCCCAGCTGAAGGGTGCATTCTTCATCATCAGTCTGTGGAAGGGTTGGCAGCGCCCTGACAGGTTGGAGATGAACCTGCGGATGTAAGCTAAACGCCCCTGCAGGGACCTCAGCTCTCCCAGACTCCTCGGAGGAGGCAGCTCCTGGATGGCCTTTATCTTCAGGGGGTCGATCTCGATCCCTCTGTGCCGGACAATAAAGCCGAGGAATTTCCCACTGGACACGCCAAAGGCGCACTTCAGGGGATTCATCTTCAGTCCGTACTGCCGGAGCCTTTGGAAGACGACCCTGAGGTCACTCAGGTGCTCGTCTCTTTTCTTCGTCTTGACGACCAGATCATCAATGTAGCACTCGACCTTGCCGTACAGCAGCTCGTCGAAGATCTTGGTCATTGCCCGTTGATATGTGGCACCGGCATTCTTGAGGCCGAAGGGCATCCTCTTGTAGTGAAATACCCCTTTGGGTGACCGGAAAGCTGTATGGACCCGGTCATGGTCGGCTATCCAGATTTGGTTATAGCCGGACGACCCATCCATGAAGGACAGGGCCTCGTGGCCAGTGGTTGCATCAATCATCACTTCGGTGATAGGCACCGGGAAGTCATCTTTCGGGCAGGCTTTATTCAGGTCGCGGAAATCCACGCAAATCCTGATCTGCCCATTCTTCTTTTTCACTGGTACAATATTGGCCAGCCATGTGGTGTATTGATTTTCCGCCACGAAGCCGACATTTATGAGCTTGTCGACCTCTTTGCAGATCTGGCTGGTTAGCTCCGGCCTCATGCGCCGGGGAGGTTGCTTCACTGGTTCCACCTTGGGATCAATGGCCAGTATGTGCTGAGTCACTTCGGTGCTGAGCCCAGGCATCTCTTTGTAATTCCAGGCAAAGCAATCCCGGAATTCTTGCAGCAACTTTGTGTATTGTTCTCTCTCCTGTAGGGGCATAAGGGCACTCAGAAAAGTTGGCCTGGGGTCATCTTCTGTACCAAGGTTGACCTCAATCAATTCGTCGACCGTGACCTGGCCGCCATTTTCAATTTCCGGCGGGGCTGACGACAAATCGACGAAGTCCTGGTCTTCATTGTCCACGGGCTCGAGGACGCCATCTTCCTCTTCTTGTTCATCATGACTGGGCATGGAGGCTGCATTCACCTCGCACTCCTCCTGGGCCGTAGCCGCCAGGTACGTGAGGTCCGCTGGCTCAGAGGGGCATAGGTCCATCTCGGACTCCTCCGTGTATTCATCATAGACCGCTCCTGCGGGAGCCGGGGTAGCCGCATCTTCGGGCGCCTGGCGTTGGATGGACACAGTGTAGGCTCCTGTCCTGGGGCTGTCTGCCACGTGGGGGCGTGACGGGGCTACCACGTAGTCCCCCATTCTGAGCTCATCCCTGTCAATGAGGCTTTGAGCAATGTCTTTGAAGACATAGCAGTCTTCAATGGCGTGGCCCAGCATCTGGTGGTAAGGGCAAAATAGTGGGTCCCCGCTTCTTCGGGTGTCTTGCGGCCTCTTGGACCGTGGAAGGGAGACCTTGCCATAATGGCAAGCCCAGTCGAAGATGCCCCAGGTCTTCTCTCTCGGAAAGGAATAAGGCTTCTAAAGCTTCTCTTGGAGTGTCAGCCCTTGCCTGGTTGGCCGCTCGATCAGCGAGCTTGCCATGTCTCTCATTTCCCGCCTTGACAAGGCGGGGGTGTTGGGACTGGTGCCTCGGGGCCGAGGCATCCGGCCACCCCATGGGGGGAGAGATCCCTGGATCAGGTCGGCGACTAGCGAGGTCAACTCCGCCAGTCGTGCTTTTAGCATCTCGATCTCCCGTTGCTGCCTGTGGTACAAGGCGTACATGACGGGGTCGTATCGAGGGGAATTTGGAGCGTGGCCCATGCTACTGCTCCTTGCTTCGCCGGTCGGCCGAGGTGAAGGTGCCTCGCTGGCGTGCCCTCTCGAGGTTGACACTTCGGAGAAGGAGGGGGTCTTCTCCATGCAGCGGCGGCTGGGAGGCTTCCACAGGAATACTTCTTCGTCTTGTGCCTCTTCGGCCGGGGTCCCGGGACATGTGTCTTGGTGGGTTTCCCGCGAATCTGCAGCTTCTGCGGGGTCGTCGCCGGGCCATGTTGAGACCGATATGACATCAGTCTCGTAGTAATCTTCTAGTGAAAAGCCCAGACCGGGGTGCTTGGTGATTTTCAGCAACCGTCGATCCAGGTTTGGTGGGTTCCACATTCTTTCAAACATTTCCTTCCGGCTGGAGGGCTGGTAGGGAGGAATCTTCTACTTTCTGACCATTCTGGCTGCCTGGTCAGTCATGTGGGAAGTCCCGTAATGGGGACGTGCGGGTCATGCAACTCGTCAGGGAACCGGCAATCATCGTCTTCCCTGACTGGCTTCTCCCCGGCCACATAGAAAATAGTGGGCGGCCCCTCAGAGTTAGGCACCTCGAAGGTTTTCAGTTGTTCAGCTGCTTGGCATTCAATTTCCGCTATCGGCTTGACGATCCCTGGCGGGACCCTGACATCTTCTAGCAGGTCTTCGAGGCAGAGTGCCCCCGGTGTGGGGTAGATGGCGAGAGGGGCTGCCCTGAATACCCCTTCTTCTTGTGCGATAAATGGTACATGTGGTGGAGCCACATAGCCTGGGGGCGGCGGAGGAAACCAGCCTCCTGATTCCATTTTCTTCTTGCCCTTGTCTTGGATGACTTGAGGAGCTTGCTTCGCCTTCTCCAAGTACAGATTAGCATCTGACAAGTGACACTCGAACACCTCGAACGGGTGGAGGTCGGCGAAGATTCTGACTTCCTTTCCCTCGCAGGGGTACTTGATGCATTGATGCAGAGTGGAGGGTACCACCCTGTTCTGGTGTAGCCAAGGCCGGCCAAGCAACGCCTTGTAGGAAGTGCTGGAGTTGATGACGTGGAACTGAACCTTGGTGGTGAAGTTATCAAAGGTCAGACTGAACTCTGCAACCCCCATGGGCACCTCACATTTCTGGTTAAAGCCAGCAATCTTGACATTCTTAACCTCAACCAGGTGTACGTCGAAATAGTGTTTCTGGTACACCCGGTAAGGGAGTATATTCACCGCTGCCCCTGGGTCGATCAAGACCCTGTTGATAGGCTGGCCGTTCAACTGCCCTTTCATGTAGAGGGGCCTGTTATGGCTGCAAGTCGGCAGGAGCATGTCTTCTTCTGTAAAGCCACTGCTACTTCAGGTGATATTTCTGCCAAACATGCTTCAAGGTGTGCTGGCGTCTGGAGTGCGGCGATGATGGCTTGCCGTGTTTCTTCGTTCAAGGACAGCATCTCCCATACCGTAAACCGGGTCGGGATTTTCTTGAGGTGCCTGACTATTCGCTCGGCCGCCCGCACCTTGAGCAACTTCATTTCTTCGGGCTTGCCGCGCCTGCTCCCCTCCTGAGGCTGGGATGTCAGATCGGGGGACGCCTGGTTTGTGGGATCTGTTGTAGCCCGCTGAACATGCGGGGTCTGTTGGGCCTCCTCTGCTGCTTGCATGAATTCGGCGAGGTTTGGGGTGCCGCTGAATTCTTCCTCTGGCTGGGCAGGAGTTGCAGCTGGTAGAGCTTGGGGAATGCTTGCTTTACTGATCGCAGCGGACCCCTGGGGGTGCGCCCGCCTTCCTGCTCGAGCTGACAGGAACTCGGAGAATGACGGGGCGCCTTGACTCTTGGTGCCTCCGGGGTAGAGACCTGACGGAGGAGGGATCTCGGTGCCCCGGACCTCGGGCTCGGGAACCTGGTATGGTTGTTCCCCCCTGAGCATGATGCTGAGGCTGCTCTGAGGAGGGTGCCCCCACTTCCTCCCTGACCTGGTGGCGTGCTGGGGGGTGGATGCTTCAGCTTGACTCACCTCTGCTGGCTCATGGGGTGGTTCTTCTTCTTTTTCTTCCAGGGAGAGAGCGGTGTCGAACAGCGCCGAGAGGGTGTTGCAGGCGAGGACGACCTCCTTCTTCTTCTTGCCCCTAGGTCTTCTCTTCTTCTTCTTCTTGCCTGCTGCAGCGGATGGCTGCTCTTGAGGAAGCTCACCTCACAGGGGCGGCTCTTTTTCTGTTTCAGCTTTGGTTCCTGGAGCCAGCTCGAGTGATTCGAACTCCTCCCAGGGGACATATTCTTTTAGTTCCACGGGCTTGATTTTGGGCTGTTCATAATCTTCAAGCCCGTCAATAATAGCCTGTAGTTTCTCGACCGCCGGGCTGGCTTTCTGGGGTATTCGCAGCGGGACGGAGCTCTTCTTGTTGTGGGTAGGCCGCCTCATGACCAGCCTGGGGGCCGTGTCATGGCGAACCAGGCTCGCCGGTGGTGGTGCCGGCAAAGGTGTCGCGTCCCTTGGATGAATCCCTGGGGCGGACCGAGGGATGCGTGCCTTTCTATTTCTTCCGGGCACCGTCTGCCAACCCTCTTGATCTTGGGCCGGGGCCAGGACAAAAGCCTCATAAGTGGCGCGGGCACAGGCTTCCGCCCACTCTTCTGGCAACTCTTGATACAGTGAGATCATGTTGACGGAGGAGGCTATGCTGGGCAGCTCGTGTGGCTGCGGGGGGTCTACTTTATGCTCCCCCATGTCCAGCTCCCCGTCCTTGATTAAGGACTCAATAACATCCTTGAAGACGTAGCAGTCTTCAATAGTATGCCCGAGCACCCGGTGGTACATGCAGAAGCGCGGGTCATCCTTCTTCTTTGAGTCGCCAGGCCTTTTCGGCTCTGGCAATGTGATCTTATTGTAGCTGGTTGCCCATTCAAACAGGAGCTTGGACTTGTCCCGAGAGAAGGAATATAGCTTGTTTCTCATCTTCTCTCTCAGCGAGGGGCCTTCCCGCCGCTCTGTAATTCTGGGCGGCGGAGGGTTGGCCGCTCCCTTGGCTTTCTCCTTCTGCTTTTCAAAAGCTTGGAAGTCTAGCGCATGCACCTCCGGGGAGCCAGCTTCTTCTCGGCCTGCTTGGCCCTCTGGCTTGACATGGCTGGGGTGGAGGAGTATCGGGCCAAGAATGCCTCGATCTCCGCTACCACATTGTTCAGGCGGTCAAATGTCTTGACCTCAGTGCCGATCATCCTTTCTAGGATTTCTTTCTTTAAGTTTTGCTTGCAGATCTGCACTGCGTCCTCCTGATGCGGGGGGCGTTTGCACCTCATACTAAGGTTCCTCCATCTTTTAATGTAGTCGAGGGCCGACTCATCATTCTTCTGCCTTGTGGCGTAGAGTTCAGCCATGGTAACTTCTCTCTCGGCGACGTAGAACCTTTCCTTGAACTTCTTCTGCATGTCGGGCCAATCGGCCACCGACCCGGGTGACAAGCCGGAGTACCATTCAAAGGCAAGTCCGGTAAGTGTTGAGCCGAAGAACTTCAGGAGGTAGGCCTCATCAGCAGCCAGGTCCCCCATGACGTTCACATAGTAAGCAATGTGCTCTCTGGGAGACCCTTGCCCGTTGAACTTTTCAAATTTCGGCGGCTTGGTGACGCCAGCCGGCAACTTCCTGGCAGCATAATGAGCCGGGTAGGGTACCCGATAGACGTCGAAAGGCGTCTGATCCCCATCGCCCCTCTCGGCCAGCTTCATCTCTATCATCTGCTCGAGCATCAACCGACTGACTGCCGCCGGGTCGACTGGACTCGGGTAGAAATGAGCGGGCTGCGCGCTCGGAGTGGCTACCACGGTCGCTCGGGGGGCCATGGGGGACCCTTGTGAAAGCGGAGCCTGTGGCGGGGTCACTACTGTGCAATGTGCTTGCTGCGGGGGCGCGCCCCCGAGAGGATCGAGGGTCGCTGGAAGAGCTGCCCCGGAAGACTGCCCCCTATCCCTGGGTACCTCGGGTATAACCTCGGTCTGCCAGGACATCGGTGGCAGTGTGTTCCGCTCACTGAGCTGCTTCTTAAGTGACTCAATTTCCTGCTGGAATCGTTGTATCATGAGCAGCATTGTAGGGTCAGCTGTGGGGAGACTGGGCATGCCCCCTATCTCTTCGGCCGGGGCGTCCTCGGATGATGTCGAGGGTCCGCCACTCGTGTCGCCGGTGGTGACCACATTGGCCGTGAGGGCCGCAAGGGGCTCTTCAGGTATGGTCCCTTCGGCAGCCGTGGATGTCGCGCCGCCTGCCGCTCTCCTTCTTCTGGTAAGGGGTCCCGGCCTGGCGGCTATTCTGGCCAATTCTTCTAGGTCGGTGGGTAAGGCCCCATACCGACCATGAACTCCTGCCATATTGCAGGTGAATGTCTGCCATTTCTTATTCTTATTTCTTCTTGACGCCCTCCTGGATGGTCCTCCTGGGAATGTCAGCCTGTCGAAGACCAACCGTCGGGGCGGCGCTTCCTCCCGTACAGGGGACTGGTGCGGCTCCTGCGGGCGGGTCTTCGACTCCATGCTAGGTGTAGGTCCCCCCCTTTCTTCGTGGAAGGCGGAGGCCATTGCCCCCAACAGTCTCTGGCGGCCGGCGGGGGTGCTCCCCGGGCCTCGGAGGTAGTTCCTCATGGCCTGCTCGATCCCTTCCCACTCCTGGTCAGGGAGAACGGCCTGGGATTGCGTGTCGATGACAGCGGCAGGAGGGGAGTAGGCCGTGAGAGCCGGGCGGGCGGCATTGTGCCGGCGCCCTCGGCGACGGCGATGAACATTCATAGACGGCACCGGGATGACGGGTGCCGGTCGGAGAGTGGGGGTCACTACCTCGACCCTGTCATCGCGCCGGGCCCTCCTGGGGCGGAAAGTGCTGGGCCCTGCCTGGGCGGGTGCAGTGGGCTGGGTCTCCTTAGGTACCCAGATTTGCTTCAATTTAGCCGGCCTGTGAGCCGGCGTCCCCTTTGGTGCTACGAACGGGGCTATGGGCATCGCCTTCTCCTTCAGCTTCGCCAGTCCTTCAAAGGAGTTACGGACTGGGACGGCCGGGACGACGCGGTCCGGTGTCGGTTGGGACCTCTGTCCGTCTAGGCGGACTCGGAGGGCTCCGACAGTCATTGACTTTCCGGAGTTGGACATGCGACGCCCTGAGCCGGTGCCGGTGTTGTTTCTCCGGAGCCTTCTCCGGTGGGATGTCGACCCTTGGTGGAGCGGGCCGGTAGTGTGGTGCACGTGGTGCACGTTGCAGCTGAGCGTCGTTGTGAGGACGCTGTTGTCGCATTCGGCCACAGCTCGGCCGGCAGCAGCTCCCATGGCCCCCGGGGCGGGGGCGTTGATCTGGGTGTCCTCTGGCGTTTCCACGTCGAGGATCCCGGCGAAGGCCACCCCCAAGAAGTTGGGGAAGCCCACAGTGGGAGGGAAGCTCCCAAAGGTGAGGGGCACCGCCAGGTAGCCGCCTAGCACGTGGTTCTCCACCACCCCAGGGCTGCAGACGACAGCCATTGTCGGCTCCATGATGTTGCTTTCACTTCTTTGCTTAACTTTTTTTTCTGCATTTAAGAAAGTGGCACAATTAGTGTAACAAGAAGGGGGCCGTGGGGCCCCTAATTTCGGCAAAGAGATGAAGGGTGGATCGGTCCCACCGGGCGTGCCAGAGTTGTGGACGCACTAAATTTCCGCTCATCGCGCTCTGTTCTCGCGTCGGTTTATTCGGTTTATTGAGTGCGTGGGCGTGCCAGTCACCGGAGTGACGATTTATTCGGGCTCCGAAGAGCCCATGGTGTGCTCGAATCTGACTTCGTCAGACGATTGTGTGGTTCGTGTCGGGACCGAATCCCGTCGCGCCATAAAGGTCACGACGCCATTTACATCCCTCATACGAGGGAATACCCTTGATTAATTACCGAAATTAGAGGCCCCGCGGCCGAAAGGAGTAACACTAATTATGCGAGAGAGATAGGGATAGATCACACTAAAAGTTGTATTAAGGCCATAAACTGTCGGCCGTGTCGGCCACTTGTAGACCTTTTGTATTCGGACACAAGTCCGTGGCAGCGTCACAATGAGAAAATCGAGGTAGATCCCTTCAAATGTCTGCCGAGCATGCGGCAATTTTTAATGAAGATTCGGAAGGTATCCGGAACGAGAAAACAAATCCGGTCCGATTAGGATGCCGGCCCGAGGTTAGATCAAAGCCCGGCCATATCGGGGGAATTCTCGAGACTCGGGCTCGACCTGAAAGGGCAGCGTTGTTGTTCCTTTTGCCCCGGGTCCCGGGGAGAGAGCGGGCTGCGGCGTGGGCATTAGCGTCTTTTATCTGGAGCTTTCTTAGTTATACCTTCTGGGATTTCTGATTTGATGTTTACTATTTATTCGTGCCTTTGTCCGGGATGATTTCTCTTCTTCTATGCATGATTATTCTTATTATTATCATTGGTTTGTTATTTATTTTTTATTACCCCTCCCGCCTCTTTTATTATGATCAATATTGCGCATTTGGAGTCCTTCAATTAGCGTGATTTTTATTGATTTATTTGCTATTGTTGATGCCCTTATCGTGATGTATATATGCATGCATGTAGTGTGCCGGCGAAGGAGAGACGGGAGTGTACCGCTGGATATTGGGTGTACCGCTGGGTGGCGAAGGGGTGTACCGGTGAGGGCTGCAAAGGGCGTACCGCTGGAGGCCAGAGGGGGCGTACCGCTGGAGAGTGTGTCGGTGAAGGAGGGGGGTGATATAAAGTCTATACGTTCCCCAGGCTCGAAGTCTATACGTTGCCAAGCCCAAAGTCCGTACACTGGAGCAGAGTGGAGCAAAGTCTACGCGTTGAAATTTGAAGTCTATACGTCGACTGGCCCGAAGTCTGTACACTGGCCAAGTCTATACATCGGAGTATGAAGTCTATACACTGCCCAAAGTCTGTATGCTGGATAAGTCTATACATTGGGGTGTGAAGTCTATACACTGCCCAAGTCTATACACTGGCCATCATGAAGTCTGTACGTTGGGATATGAAGTCTATACGCTGGATAAGTCTATACATTGGAGTGTGAAGTCTATACACTGCCCAAGTCTATACACTGGCCATCATGAAGTCTGTACGTTGGCCAAGTCTATACAGTGGCTGAGGGTGTACCGGCGAAGGGAAGGAGTGTACCGCTGAAAGGGCCAGGAGGAGTGTGCCGCTGGGGGCTCAGGGGGAGTGTACCGCTGAAGGGTTGAAAGGGGTGTACCGCTGAAGGCCAAGGGAGCGTGCCGCTGAAGGCCAATGAGGGCGTGCCGCTGAAGGCCAAAGGAGCGTACCGCTGAAGGTCAATGGAGCGTACCGCTGAAGGTCAATGGGGCGTGAAGGTGGAGGCTCGATCAGTTTTCGACTATTTGTTTTAAGGCTTTTCTTTTCTTCTTATCTTAACTTTCGTGTAGTTTATACCAAATTCCTTCCTTTGTTCGTTCTCTTTGTTCGGTTCGGTCTCTTTTCTTGCGAGTCGGATGCTCGGGCTGCCGGGTGGTTAGTTAGTTCGGTTCAGTTCTCGTCGTGGTGCCGGCAGTGATTTGATGAGTTGGAAGGTTTCATTAGTTATTCTGCTCATTTGTTGCCTCATTTCTGTCTCTTTTAATGTTTTGTTATCTTCTCACAAAAATTCGGCAGCATCTCCCCTTGACCCGAGGCGTAAGGGAGATACAGGGAACGCGCCCACATGAGGTGGCGGAACCCGACAACTGGAGGTGGGCCCCCGAGGAGCAACACCTTTATAGAGCCTCGGAAAATGTGAAGGAAAATGACAGACTGAAGGCCTCTAAGGGGCATGGACTGGGGCTGGCCAAGGAGCGTGCCGCTGAGGGGGCTGGAGAGTGTGCCGCTGAGGGCTGAACAGGTGTGTGCCGCTGAAGGCCAATGGGGGGGGTGTACCGGCCAAGGGGTGTGCCGGCCAGGGATGGCGGTGTGTGTACCGCTGAGGGCCAGAATGGGGTGTGCCGCTGAGGGCCAATGGTGCGTGCCGCTGAAGGCCACTGGTGGGCGTACCGCTAAAGGCCAACGGGGGCGTACCGGCCAGAAGCCAAAAGAGTGTATCGCTGGGGGATGAGAGGGTGTTAAGTATATGGACCGGAAGGCTTACAGGTTGTTTAGGAAACAAACAGAGGAAAAAGGGGGAAAGGTTAAGGCCAAAGATGGGCCACTGATAGCTGGGTATTCGGAGGAAGAGGGTAAGGGTCCCCCTCTCTCCCCAAGCCCGTGGACACGGTAGATGGCCATGGAAGGGAATGAGGAGCTCATGGGGCCAAGGCTAACAGGGGAGGACTCACATCGACATGGAGGACCCTAAGGACGCCAGAGGAATGGGGAGACAGAGGGAGGAACGGATAGCCCGTCAAAAACCCGCAAGGCCTAGCATAAACCAACAAAAATCGAAGAGGAACCCGGGGAGGGTGGTTTTCACTCATGGGAATCAAGAGGGCATGGCCCTACATACATATTACAAAAGCAAACGCCCAAATGGGGCCGTGGACAAAAGGAAGAAAGATCCAAGATGAAGAACGGGAGGAGGAATGGAATACGAGAGGGAAGAAAGCATCGGGGCCCAAAACATTGGCCACCGTCCCCAACCCTTGTCCCCCATTACATTGAGCTCTCTCCCTCTCCCTTACTTTTGCCCTCTTCCCGGTGGTCGTCGGAGGAGGCTCGCGCCGGAGCTCTTGTTCTTCTCTTCTCTCTTCTTCTGTGTGTCCGTCTGTGGGTGTCTTCTTTCTCTCCGGGGGTCCCCCTTTTTCTTGTCGAACGGAAGGCTTTTTATACCACCAGCCACCTGTGACTTCGATCACGGCTGTCGAAGGCGGGAAGCCGGCTGTGATGATGGGTTTGACCTGCTCCTGTCCTGGCTGTCAGTGGGGTAGGCTACGTGGCCCAGTCATCGACTGCCACCTCAGACGGCTTCACTGCGTGCCAAGGATGCGTAGGGTATGGGCTTCACGTCGTCCATTGACAAGCTTCACCGCTGTGCCGCTGGCGAGTTGAAAAGGCATGCCGCTGGAGAGCCAAAACGGTGTGCCATTGAAGCCCCTGGAGGGCGTGCCGCTGAGGCCCCTGCAGGGCGTGCCGCTGAAGACCTGCTGAGGGCGTGCCGCTGGGGCCCCGAAGGGGTGTGCCGCTGGAGCCCCCCTGCTGGGCATGCCGCTGAAGATCCATCGGGCCGTGCCGCTGAAGGCCCTTCGGGCCGTGCCGCTGAAGGCCCTTACCAAGCGTGCCGCTGAACCCCCCCAGGGGGGTGTGCCGTTGAAATCCCCCCCCAGGGGGTGTACCGTTAAAACCCCCCCCCAGGGGGGGTGTGCCGTTGAGGGGCCGTGCCGCTGGGACCCCGAGGGGGTGTGCCGCTGAAGGGCTCCTCGGGGCGTGCCGCTGGGCCTTGCCAGGGTGTGCCGTTGAGGCCCCTTGGGGCCGGGCGTGCCGCTGAAGGGCTCCCCAGGGGGTGTGTGTACCCGGGGTTGTTCTGAGCCCATTGCGGGCACGAGTCATGGCCCGTTTGATTCTCTTTGAGGCCCACGAGCTGTGGGGCCTTTTGTGCTTGATTTCTCCGGGATTTCCTCACTCGGCGCCGTTGCTGACGCGAGGCCGAGCAGGATATCCAGGTATGCATTTTCTGGTGTCCACAGGTGGAGCGTGGGCGAGGTGGGGACGGCGCGGGCGAGGTACGGGCGAGGATGGATGAGGATCGAGGTGGTGGAGGCGCGGTGAAGCTCGACCGTGGGTTCGTGGAACGGCAAGGCTTCAACGGTGTTTTCTTCGTGGATCGGCGTCCACGGTGCGCGAAATCTTTGGTGGAGGTAGGGTGATGGACCCCTAGCCCGTGCGCTTCATTTCCCGCGAGTTTCGTAGGCCGTGGTGAGCCGAGCGGGTCATTTGAGGCGTTTTGGGGAAAATCATGTTTTGGGGGAGTGATCGCTCGATCTAGCGTTTCTTTGCGTTTTAGGCCGATTCGAGGCCATAGATGCATGCTAGGGACTACTGGGGAGCTTCCCCCATGTTTTCCCCCTCATCCGTGGATGTTTGGGGGCGTGGCGTGGATTTTTGGGCGTTTTCCCGCCGTTCTCGGTTTTCCGAAATGGTCGCGGTCTACCAGTAACCGCGTTCATTGGTAGCGGTCCTGGAAGAACCGCGTTTGACCAAGAGCGTCGGCAAGCGTCATGGACGTGCGATAGACCATTTTCATCTAGTCACGGTCGTGACCCGACCGTGACTATGTGGTCCCGGTCCCTAGTCGACCGTGACTATGGTCGCGGTCCCCAGGTGACCGTGACTACGTTGCGGTTCCCGTTTGCGTTGTTTTGACCTCCGGTCGACCCGGTTGTGACCCAGTGGTTGACTTTAGGTCTTGTGAATGTCCTTGACACCCCGTGGAGTTCTGTGACCATGTCTTTGGGTGTCCAGAGATTCCGTGTTACCTCAATTAATGTGCCCGTAGGTGTGGTGGGTCCGGGTGACCTCACGTGTTCCGGGTTTTCGTGTTACGCTCGATCGAGTCACCGTGTATCGGTGTGTGTGCGGTGGGGTCTCCCCCGCAAGTCGTGGGTCTCTTTGGAAGGCGATTCCCGTGTGGGCCACGTGTTTGACCTTGGACTGCGAGTCCAGTTATCCGGCCTGGGGCTGGAGGTTTCCCGCTTGCCCTGGGATGGGAAATCGACATGGCGGCTTGCGTGTAGCCTTGGGAATCGTGCTTCTGTATTTTTCGTGTGGCTCGTGTGGGTGGCTTTAGTCCTTTGCGTTCCCTTTCCGAGGGAGTGGTCTTGGCGGCTCGTGAGTTGTCTCGGTACTCGTGCTACCGTGGTTTTAGACCTAGAGATTGGACTAGATTGATGGCCTTGTGCTGTTGCGTACAACGGTCTTGACCCCGAGTCTTGTGACTCAAGGACCGTTGGGTGTAGTGCATCTAGAGGACTGCCCAGAGTCTAGTGGCTTAGCGCCACTTGAGTTTTCTCGACTCTCGCGCAGGGTGCGTGCGTGGCGGTGGACTGCGAGTCCTGTTTCTTCTCCGACTGTGGTCGCCGTGCGACGGTGCTGGTACGTGGGATGGCCCCCGTACTTCATCGGGTTCGGACGTTATTTTCCGTTGACTTGAGAGTCTACTCCTTCAGTGACCCTCCACTAGTCATAGCCTACCAGTACGCGGTACCGGTCGCATCAGGGAGTGGTGTACGGGCTTACCCTGAGGACGGTTTTAGACTGGTTTCCGTCGGGCCCCTCGTCTAATCAGAGTCCAGTGCCAGGGGAAAATCGGTCAGAGGGCCAGACCTAGGACGCGCGGTCTATGTGTGCACACGTGGTTGGGGACAGTGGACGCACGTCGACGGGCGTGACCCCAGCTAGTCACTTGTTTGTGGTTACTTGTACGGTGTTCGTGCCTTTGGTAGGCGCTACCACGTCAAGCAGTTCACCTGCGGTGTGGTGTAAGACGTCAGGGGACGCTACCGACTGTGCTTCTAGTGGAAGGTACTCCTGTCGAGTTGGGAGTGACATACTGTCAGTTTCCGTGACTTCGACCTTCGGATTTTCGGTCGTGTCGACCGTTGTGTTTTCGGTTGTTTCGCCGCGGCGCGTGTGTTGGTTTTCGCTCCATGGGACTAGTGCTAGTTGCTTTACCGAGGTTGCATCTTGTTGTGCGGTACCCGCGATCGGATGGCCGGGGTTGCACCTTGGACAGCGTGTCCAGGTCGGCTGTGTCCGGGGGACAGGCCTCTACGGTATGGTTGCCGTGGGTTTTTACTTCGGTAAGCGGTACTAGTGTAGTTCGGTAGCCTCGACTGTGAGTTCGGGGTGTGTTTCTGGTACTGTAGGAGTAATTGTAGTGCCGTGTTTCGACCGGCCACCGAGTTTACTGTTCCTACTATTGCGGTTGCTCTCGTAGCCTTCCTTTTCGGTACCGCCGTTGTTTCCGGTTGGGGTTCCGCGGGATCCCTGCTGAGTCTCTGTTTTGGAGACTCATTCCCTGCTTTTCAGGTGTGGCGGTTCTTCCTCGAGGTTCGAGGGTGCGGAGCGGAGGTTCTCAGTTGCCAGCTTGCCGGGCCGAGTGTTCACTTGGGATGTGGTACGCTTTACTCCTTTAGACTGTACTTTCTGTTGGACTGGACTCTATTGTAGATGTAGTTGTTTATTTATTTTTTTTAATTGTTGAATTATCCTGCTTTATTTTCTATTTCTTTGTGCCTCCACACTCCTTTTAGCCCTTCCGAGCTCTCCCGGCTCGTGGGCGGCGGTTCGAGTCTCGGATTATCGGGCCTTCCCGGTAATCGGATTCTCGGGACGTTACAAAAATGATGATCCTATATTACTAGAAATTAAAGCCAATATCGAACAAAAGCCAGATTTTTCTATTTCCAACGACGAAAGATTATTATTTAAGGGCCGAATATGTATACCAGATCATGAGGCTATAAGAAACTGATCCTAGATGAAGCACATAATTCCAAATACACAATTCATCCAGGATGAATAAAGATGTATCAAGATCTCAAAAGAAATTTCTGGTGGCCCAATATGAATAGAGAAATAGCTGATTTCGTGTCTCGTTGTCTCACTTGTCAACAAGTAAAAGTAGAACATTTTTGACCCGCAGGTAAATTGCATCCCTTACATATTCCCGAATGAAAGTGGGAGAGTATAGGGATGGATTTCATTATAGGGTTACCTAAGACAAGAGGTGGACATGATGGCATATGGGTAATCATAGATTGATTGACTAAATCTACATATTTTATACCAATAAAGAGTCGATGGTCTGTGGATATCCTGGCAGCATTATACAAAAAAGAAATCGTCAAGTTACATGGTATCACTATCACTATTGTATCAGATAGAGATCCCCGATTTACATCACAATTCTGGAAGGGCCTACAACATTCACTGGGGACTAGGTTGAATTTTAGCACAGCCTTTCATCCACAAACTGATGGTCAGACGGAAAGAACAAATTAGGTAGTAGAGGATATGCTCAGGACTTGTGCTATTGACTTTGGAGGTAGTTGGCATGATCACTTACCTCTAGTAGAGTTTGCTTATAACAATAGCTATCAGGCAAGCATACAAATGGCACCTTTTGAAGTCTTATATGAAAAAGTTGTCGATCACCAATATGTTGGAGTGAAATGGGGGAAAGATAATTCTTAGGCCCCGATATTATCAGAGATTCTATAGAGAAAATAAAACTCATTCAGGAAATAATGAAGATGGCGCAAGATAGGTAAAAATCTTATGCTGATAATCGAAGACGTGACTTGGAGTTTCAGGTAGGAGATCATGTATATTTGAAGGTTTCTCCATGTCGTGGTATTCGAAGATTTGGCATTAAAGGAAAGCTAACTCCAAGATTCATTGGCCCGTTTGAAATTCTTGAAAGGGTCGGTGAAGTAGCTTACAAGCTGACTTTACCCCCACAATTAGCAGGAGTTCATGACGTATTTCACGTCTCCATGCTAAAGAAGTATGTATATGATCCTGACCACATTATCACTTATGACAATCTGGAGATTCAGAAGGACTTAACATACGAACAAACGTCAATCAAGATATTGGAGCGTGAAGTGCGACAACTAAGAAATAAAGGCATTCCTATGGTCAAGATCAAATGGAAGAAAACATGGCCATATCATGCAACATGGGAAACCGAAGCAGCTATGCGAAAAATATTTTCAGAATTATTTAACTGTAAGTACACTCTCCGAAATTCATATATTGAATTTTGGGATCAAATTCTTCTAAGTGGGGGAGGGTGTAGTGCCCCAGAATTTATATATATTTGAATATTAAAACAACTTTTTGAAAATTATAAAGGCTTAAATAAATTAATGAAGGGATTATTAGATTAATAAGTCATTATAAGGCCCAAATTATGTTAAATAGTTAACCTAGCCTATCCAATGATTAACTAAAAGATTTAAGGACCAAGCCCATTAAGTTTGGCCCATATTCTAGAAGGATAACTAGCCTATTCACGGATTTATAAGATAAATACTATTTATCTAAGCTAATGATAGGGATAAATGAATAAAAGAGTTTTATTAATTTAAAAATTCTATACACGTTGACTGTAACGGTCCATAGCGCGACCGTCACAGCCAGGTAACGCGCCTGGACACGACCGTTACAAACTGCGAGTTCCGTAAGTCGAAGAACTCCCAAAAAGATTAGAATTTTTGAACCCTATCTACAAGAGACCTAACTAGAAGGACATGTTAAGTTACTAGGGACTCTTAGAGATCAGATTTTGATGAATTAAGGACTCTAGAATCGATCTAATCTTCAAACCCTAGCCAAAACTCTATAAATAGAACCCAGTTCAGAACTGAGCGACCCTTACTTTTGGGCCGTAAAGAATCAAGGTAAGGAGTCGTAATCTCGGGTAAGTTCTTTAAAAGATTTTGTAGACAATACTTTAGACTAACTACTCTCCAAATTTCACGTCCTTAGGTCAAGAGGTCGTGGAGTTAGAGCCCAAGAAGTTGATGAAAAGTCACAGGAAGAGGAGAGCTAGGGCACGTCTTTTCAACCCTAAATTGGAAGTTTAAAGCCAAGGTTAAGAGGTAGGTCATCTCATGAACGGCAGAAACATCTTGATAGGAATAAAAGCCCTCTGGTTTGATTGAATTCCATGCATGAGAGATCATGAATTTCATGTTTTAATGGTTCTATGCATTCATACATCTCTTACCCTTAAATAGAAATAAAAGATGTCATCTTGTCTATTCACTAGAACCCACGCATGTAGATAGCCTATACTTCGTTATCATGTCTAAGGATAGTCATACTATTTTGATTTCTAGACATGATGTGAGTTGATCTCTTGGATTCTATATGGTTTTCTGTCAGCAGATGCTCTGACGCATCATAGTAGGACCGTCATACTCACGTAACGGCCTTACGATGAGCCGTCACAGTTCTGTTGTATATATATGCACTCTGTTGTCTCTGATGCATCAGGGAAGGAGCGTTACGTTCATGTAACGGCTGCTCGATAAACCGTCACATTAACCGTGATGCGCCATCAATAGACCGTCAGATACCTGATATTCTGTCAACCCGAGACAGAATAGGACTTGTCAATTTTACTTATTATTAAGCCTAGTTATCTAAGTTTAAACCTGTTAAAGTGATCTTGGAATTATTCAATCGTTCATGATAGGTATTGCATGATTTTGGTATCTTAATATCGTTTTAAAGATATGATGACCAAAAATCTATAGTTTTGTATTCTAAATCATGGTTTTACATAATGCATTGACGGAGTTTTTATCGTGATTTAGACATGGATACACATTCTATCTCTATCTATAGAGTCATTTCTATAAGTACATGGCACATATTCCGGTATGTTGTCCATTTAGTTCACACTTTGCACTATAAGAACATTATTCTTGGACTTGAGGACCTCTCTATTGGATATTCCTTCCAATGGACTAGGAAATCTTATTTCAAGGCCTCCGTAATTCTCCGCGAGCCTGGGATTCCCACTAGGACGCCGAGTTGGTTGTCCCATTGAAGCCCATTGATTAGATTACACTATCGATGTTTTCTGATTATCAGTAATGTAACGGCTCTATATTGGACCGTCAGGACATGTAACGGCCCAATATACGACCGTCACATTCATCTGAGTTCGATATCTTGATTCTGGACTTAGACCACTATAACGGCCTAATCCTAGACCGTCACATCATGTGACGGCCAGTACACGACCGTCACACTTCACTGAGTCTATTTTATTAGTTCTAGATTCAGACTAATGTAACGGCACAGAACTAGACCGTCACATCATGTAACGGCCCACTACACGACCGTCACATAGCTTAAGTACTTAACCCAAGGTTTGACCCAAGGGTTGATATTCCAAAGGTTCTAGATGAACTAATGATAGTCTAGAACTAATAATATTGATCAAGAAACTTAATATAATGATTGGAAAGAGAAAAGAATGTACCGTTATGCTGTCGATTTATTTCCGTGAGCATGACATTGTTTAAATCTTTTTCTTGATCTCTCATACTCTAAATTGAAGCACTCATTCATTGATTGTTGTTATCATGAGTTATTGATCTTATTACATTCTTGGCCATACTTTATTGTTACACTCATGGAAGTAGCTTGATTTATACGTGAAGATGCAGTTCGGGCGCTGATTGTGTCCAAGGGCTCTATGCTAGTCCCCACGGTTGATTGCCGGAAACATACTATTTTATAAACCATGGGGTATGATGCTACTGGCGTCGCATTGCGCTGGGAGTACTTTCTTTATAAATAAGTGAAATCCATGAGCACTCGTGAAAATCTAGTGAATTGCTACGTGATTGACATTCTCGTGCGTAACCTTTAGGGTTATGAAAGTGAAAGTGAAAGGGCATTCTCAATACATTCTTGTTCATGAAAGGCCAAATATCATGTTTTTGTTACATTCATCCTTGTTCATTCTTGTTCACTCTATCTTACATGATTATCGTGTTACTTTGTTTTAATCGCATGATATTCGCATTCGCATGATTTTGCCTTACTTCTTTAGAGCTAAATTATTAATTACTTTAATAGTGTCTTCATGTTGATGCGAAGATACCTACTGGGCAAGTGTGCTCATTACCTATTTTTAATCTTTTCAGGAAATGAAAGTGAGTCTGATTCGGGTTCAGAATGTTCAAGTAGCGGATCCGAGAGTGAATAAAGATGAGCAAAGACTTAGGAAGTCTATATTGTTTAGATGGCATCAATGTAATTTTCCTATTTCTTGAGTCTAGTGCATAAATAGAAATTGAATTAGTGGATGTATTTTGAATATTTGATTATCAATAAAATAAAGTGGGAGTTTGAATATATATATTGTGCAATTGCATCTTTATGTGTGATTGTCTTACACTCTGATTGTTCTTGCTCGCAAGAGGCTTACCATGTCGGCTGTTCGCGCTCCCCGAGTTAGTCTTCCGCTGTAATAAAGGCTCAGGGCGTGACAACTACAGCCAATTGCCCACAATTTTGAGGCTCATCTTATCCCGATGGCGCTCAAAAATAATCTGTGTCAAAGGTTTAGTCAGTGGATCTGCTATGTTATCTTCTGACGGTACACGCTCTACCATCACATCTCGATCAACAATCTCCCGAATAAGGTGGAAGCGCTTGAGAATATGCTTCGACCTTTGGTGAGATCTCGGTTCCTTCGCCTGGGCGATGACCCCATTATTATCAAAAAATAATGGGATGGGAGCTGATATCTCAGGAACTACGCCAAGTTCCAATATGAATTTCTTCATCCAGACTGCTTCCTTAGCAGCTTCAGCTGCAGCAATATATTCTGCCTCCGTCGTCGAATCTGTAGTCGTATCTTGCTTGGAGCTTCTCCAACTGACTGCCCCTCCATTCAACATGAATACAAACCCTGACATGGATTTGCAGTCATCTGGATCTGACTGGAAACTAGAATCTGTGTAAGCTCTAAGCTGTAGGTCCTCTCCTCCATAAAGTATAAAAAGATCCTTAGCCCTTCGCAAGTACTTAAGGATGCCTTGTACTGCCTTCCAGTACTCTTCTCATGGATTTGCCTGATATCTACTGACAATGCTCAAAGCATTGGCAACATCAGTCCATATACATAGCATTGCATACATGATTGACCCTATGGCCGAAGCATAGGGTACCTTATTCATGTGTGCCACCTCCTCAGATGTTTTAGGGCTCATCCCCTTCGATAGGCAAATTTCATGTCTCATAGGAATGAGACCTCTCTTAGAATTTTTCATCCTAAATCTTTTGAGGATAGTGTCTATGTACATAGATTGCGATAATCCTAGCATCCTTTTAGATATATCTCGATAGATCCTTATGTCCAACACATAGGATGCTTCTCCCAAATCCTTCATGGAGAAGGTCTTGGATAACAAAGACTTAGTTGATGTCAACATCCCTACATCATTCCCAATGAGTAAGATGTCATCAACATGAAGGACCAGGAAGGTCACAGAGCTCCCCACTAACCTTCTTGTAAACACAGGGTTCATCTTCATTCCGAATGAAGTTGAAAGATTTGACATCCTCATCAAATCTTAAGTTCCAGCTTCGAGATGCCTGCTTTAATCCATAAATGGACCTTTGAAGTTTGAATACCTTATTAGGATGTAGCTTGGAGGTGAATCCTTCAGGTTGTACCATGTACATCTCTTCTGACAGATTTTCATTAAGAAAAGCTGTCTTCACATCTATTTGTCAGATCTCATAATCCAGGTATGCAGCAATGGCAAGAAGGATTCTGATTGACTTAACCATGGCTACTGGCAAAAAAGTCTCGTCATAGTCAATGTCTTACCTTTGACGATATCCTTTCGCCACTAGTCTAGTCTTGTATGTGTCAATTCGTCCATCTGCTCCGATTTTCCTTTTGAAAATCCATTTGCAGCCGATAGGGACTTTCCCTTCGGGTACATCAACTAAGTTCCAAACTTTGTTAGTGTACATGGACTGGATCTCAGAATTCATTGTCTCTTGCCATTTCTCGGAGTCCGCACTACGGATTGCATCTGGTACGAATGAGGATCTTCATCCTCATCGATACATACCTTAGAGGACCTCTCTGAGACATGTCCAACATATCTCTCAAGTTCTCTTGGTAGTCTACCAGATCTCCGTAGTGTCTGTGTTTCACTTTGAATAGGATCAATCGATACAGTCTCATCTAATGAGTTTGTGTCTACGGGTTGTGGCACTTGGACCTCGTCTAATTCTATCTGGCTCCCACTATTTTTCTGGAGAAGATATTCTCTTTCTAGAAATATAGCTCTCTTAGCCACTAAGACCCTTTGCTTAGAAGGGTGATAGAAGTAATATCCAAACGTCTCCTTTGGATATCCCACAAACCTACACTTATCGATTCTCGACTCAAGCATATCACTATCGTTCTTCTTTACATGAGCAGGACACCCCCAAATTTTAATGTGATTAAAATTTGGTTTCCTGCCCTTCCATATCTCATATGGTATAGAAGGAACAGATTTACTTGAGATCCTATTCAATAAATAAGCCACAGTCTCTAATGCATAGTCCCTCAGAGATAAGGGTAGTTCTGACATAGACATCATGGATTGGACCATGTCTAACAAGGTCATATTTCTCCTTTCGGATACACCATTATGTTGTGGTGTATACGGTGGAGTCCACTGAGAAACAATTACATTGTCTTTAAGATAAGAAGTGAATTCATGGTTAAGATATTCACCTCCTCGATCCGATCGAAGAGCCTTAATACTCTTGCCAGTCTGTTTCTCTACTTCACTCTTGTATTCCTTAAACTTCTCAAAGGCTTGTGATTTATGCCTCATTAAATAGACATAGCCATATCTCGAGAAGTCATCAATAAAAGAAATGAAATAGAGGTGACCCCCTTTTACCTCCACGGACATGGGTCCACACACATCCGAGTGTATGAGCTCGAGAAGGTCAACAGCCCTCTCACCATGTCCACTAAAGGGAGCCTTGGTCATCTTCCCCATGAGACACGACTCACATGTGTCAAATAGCTTGTATTCGAATGTATTCAAATAGCCATTTGAGTGTAGGTGAGATACTCTTTTCTCGCCTACATGACCAAGCCTGCAATGCCATAGATATGCAGAATTCACTTCATCAGCATTGGAAACTTGCATAACATTAGAACATGTATCTAATACATAAAGACCATTGACTAATGAATCATTGGCTATAACCAAACCATTATTCATTATAGAGCACCCAGTGCTATTAAAAGTAAATGTATATCCAATGTTATACAAACCAGTATTGAAATAATGTTCTTAATAATATTAGGAACATAATAACAGTCATTCAACTCCAGAATGACTCCTGAAGGTAAACTGAGACGTACAGTCCCGACAGCTTTGGCAGTAACTAAAGCTCCATTGTCCATCCTCAATTCAATCTCCTTTTTGCCCAGTCGCCTTCTATTTGCCAGCACCTGCACATAATTGCAGATATGAGATGCACATCTAGTATCCAATACCCATGATGTAGATTCCATATATGACAAATTAAGGTCTATGACAAAAATACCTTCATTTAGATTTACCTTGCAATTCCTTTTCCAATACCCTGTTTCCCCGCATCGAAAATACTTGTTCTCTTTTTCATTCTTCTTGCCCTTCCCTTTGTCAACTTTGGCGAGTTGTTTACCCATGTCCTTCTTCTTTCCCTTCCCTTTGTCACCTTTGGTGGATATCTGGGTGGCCTTCCTTTTCTTGTTGGCCCGGCCAACAATCATTACAGAAGAAGATGGTTGATCTTTCTACATCGTTCCTTCAGCACTCTTTAACATGTTGAGCAGTTCTGGGAGAGTTGTATCAATTCTATTCATGTTAAAGTTTATGATGAAGGAAGAAAAGGAATCGGGCAATGACTGGAGTATAAGATCAATGCACAGTTCAAGATCCAACTTGAACCCCAGTGCATTGAGTCTCTCAATCCACTCCATCATTTTCAGTACATGAGCTTGTACTGAAGCACCCTCTGACATCCGTGTCCTGAAAAGCTTCTTGGAGATGTCATACCTCTCAATCCTACCCTGCTCCCCGAAGAGCTGGCGTAGATTAAGAAGTATGCTTCTACAATCAGTCTTTTCGAATTGTCTCTGCAGCTTGGGAGCCATAGAGGCCAACATGTAACATTGGGCAAGGGAAGAGTCTTCAGACTATTTGGCATAAGTCATTAACTCGCCCTCGTCGGCATCAGGAGCTGGCTCAGAATGAACCGTGTCCAACACGTAGGCTATTTTTTCAGCGGTGAGGACTATGCGTAGATTACGCAGCCAATCCGAGTAGTTCGGTCCAGTCAGTCTGTTGGCATCCAAGATGCCGCGGAGGGGGTTGGACGACGACATTGTAATCTGAATAAGAAATAAAAGATAACTTAGCATGTGTTCAAATTCTAACTTAGATGTGGTTTTCTATCTTAATTAGTCCCACTATTTTTCGATCGAACTATATAACCCTCAGTATATAGAACGGGTGTCACGCCCCGAGCCTTTATATCAGCGGAAGACTAACTCGGGGAGCGCGAACAGTCGACATGGTAAGCCTCTTGCAAGCAAGAACGATCAGAGCGTAAGACAATCACACAAAATGAATGCAATTGCATAATATTTACAAAAAACCCAACTTTATTCCATTATCAATCAAATATTCAAAATACAATAACTTTTCCACCACCTTTCACTCTACTAGACTCAAGAAATAGGAAAATTACATTGACTCCGTCTAAACAATATAGACTTCCTAAGTCTTCGCTCATCTTTATTCACTCTCGGATCCGCTACTTGAACATTCTGAATCCGAACCCGAATCACTTCCATCTCCTGAAAAGATTGGAAATAGGTAATGAGCACACTTGCCCAGTAGGTATCTTCGCATCAACATGAAGGCACTATTAAAATAATTAACAATTTAGCTCTAAAGAGGTAAGGTAAAATCATGCGAATGCGAATATCATGCGACTAAACCAAAGTAACACGATAGTCATGTAAGATAGAGTGAACAATAATGAACAAGAATGAATGTAACAAGAACATGATGTTTGGCCTTTCATGAACAAGAATGTATCGAGAATGTACTAGCAACCCACATAATAATCACTCCAGTATCTTTTGCTTATGAGCAAGTACTTCGTGAATTTCTGTGGAATATCAAGCAAGAAACTCATGTACAAGAATGTCATGTCGTGCCGTGGATTTTCACTTATTTATAGAGAAAGTACTCCCAGCGCAATGCGACGCTAGTAGCATCATACCCCATGGTTTATAAAATAGTATGTTTCCGACAATCAGCCGAGGGGACTAGCACATAGCCCTTGAACACAATCAGTGCTCGATCGCATCTTCAAGTATAAATCAAGTTACTTCCACGCATGTTAACAATAAAATATGGCCAAGAATGTAATAAGTTCAATAAGCTCATCATAACAATAATTCAATGAATGAATGCTTCAATAAGAATCATGAGAAATCAAGAATGACTTAAGCAAGGTTATGCTTATGGATATAAATCGGCAGCATAACGGTACATTCTATTCTTTCCAATCATTATATTAAGTTTCTTGATCAATATTATAAGTTCTAGACTATCATTAGTCCATCTAGAACCTTTGGAATATCAACCCTTGGGTCAAACCTTGGGTTAAATACTTAAGCAATCTGACGGTCGTGTACTGGGCCGTTACACGATGTGACGGTCTAGTTTTGGGCCGTTACATTAGTCTAAATCTAGAACTAATAAAATAGACTCAGTGAAGTGTGACGGTCGTATATTGGGCCGTTACATGTCCTGACGGTGCAATACAGAGCCGTTACATTACTGATAACCAGAAAACATCGATAGTGTAATCTAATCAATGGGCTTCAATGGTACAACCAACTCGGCGTCCAAGTGGGAATCTCAGGCTCTCGGAGAATTACGGAGGCCTTGAAACAAGACTTCCTAGTCCATTGGAAGGAATATCCAATAGAGAGGTCCTCAAGTCCAAGAATATGTTCCTATAGTGCAAAGTGTGAACTAATGGACAATATACCGGAATATGTGCCATGTACTTATAGAAATGACTCTATAGATAGAGATAGAATGTGTATCCATGTCTAAATCACGATAAAAACTCCGTCAATACATTATGTAAAACCATGATTTAGAATACAAAACTATAGATTTTTGGTCATCATATCTTTAAAATGATATTTAAGATACCAAAATCATGCAATACCTATGATAAACGATTGAATAATTCCAAGATCACTTTAACAGGTTTAAACTTAGATAACTAGGCTTAAAAATAAGTAAAATTGACAAGTCTTATTCTGTCTCGGGTTGACAGAACATCAGGTATCTGACGGTCTATTGATGGCGCGTCACGGTTAATGTGACGGTTTATCGAGCAGCCGTTACATGAACGTAACGCTCCTTCCCTAATGCGTCAGAGACAACATAGTGCATATATATACAACAGAACTGTGACGGCTCATCGTAAGGCCGTTACGTGAGTATGACGGTCCTACTATGATGCGTCAGAGCATCTGCTGACAGAAAATCATATAGAATCCAATAGATCAACTCACATCATGTCTAGAAATCAAAATAGTATGACTATCCTTAGACATGATAATGAAGTATAGGCTATCTACATGCATGGGTTCTAGTGAATAGATAAGATAACATCTTTTATTTCTATTTAAGGCTAAGAGATGTATGAATGCATAGAACCATTAAAACATGAAGTTCATGATCTATCGTGCATGGAATTCAATTAAACCCAAGGGCTTTTATTCCTATCAAGATGTTTCTGCCGTTCATGAGATGACCTACCTCTTAACCTTGGCTTTAAACTTCCAATTTATGGTTGAAAAGACGTGCCCTAGCTCTCCTCTTCCTATGACTTTTCAGCAACTTCCTTGGGCTCTAACTCCACGTCGACCTCTTGACCTAAGGACGTGAAATTTGGAGAATAGTTAGTCTAAAGCATTGTCTACAAAATTTTCTAAAGAACTTACCTAAGATTACGACTCCTTACCTTGATTCTTTACGGCCCAAAAGTAAGGGTCGCTCAGTTCAGAACTGGGTTCTATTTATAGAGTTTTGGCTAGGGTTTGAAGATTAGATCGATTCTAGAGTCCTTAATTCATCAAAATCTGATCTCTAAGAGTCCCTAGTAACTTAACATGTCCTTCTAGTTAGGTCTCTTGTAGATAGGGTTCAAAAATTCTAATCTTTTTGGGAGTTCATCGACTTACGGAACTCGCAGTATATAACGGTCGTGTCCAGGCCCGTTACCTGGCTGTGACGGTCGCGCTATGGACCGTTACAGTCAACGTGTATAGAATTTTTAAATTAATAAAACTCTTTTATTCGTTTATCCCTATCATTATCTTAGATAAATAGTATTTATCTTATAAATCCGTGAATAGGCTAGTTATCCTTCTAGAATATGGGCCAAACTTAATGGGCTTGGTCCTTAAATCTTTTAGTTAATCATTGGATAGGCTAGGTTAACTTTTTAACATAATTTGGGCCTTATAATGACTTATTAATCTAATAATCCCTTCATTAATTCATTTAAGCCTCTATAATTTTCAGAAACATTATTTTAATATTCAAAAATTATATATATATATATATATATATATATATATATATATATATATATATATATATATATATATATATATTCTGGGGCATTACAACGGGAGATCAGCGAGATCATCCTAGTGGGTTGGAATCCCAACGAGACTGAGGTACGATCTTGTGGAAAGCACAACAAGTCATACACCATCTCAAAGGCAGTCAACAGGCACTTGCATCTAATGCAATATCCGATATTCAGTCCCCGAGAAATCATCCCCTTGTGGAAAGCACAACAAAGGATATTCTCAGTTAGATCTAACCATCATTACTACATAGCAATGAGTTCATGACCCGACCCTTGTGGAAAGCACAATAAGGCCGAGTTCAATTCCTCACCCTATTGAGGTCGAGCCTTGGAGTTATATCCCGTCCTCAAACTCATGGACCTTGTGGAAAGCACAACAAATCTATGAAATGAAACGTTCATTCACTCCAAATTTATTCTATAAAATTTATAAAAAATAATTAAAAATTAAAAATTTTCAAAATAAATAGTGATAGGCACGTGTTCAATGTTTAGTGATTAAATGGGCCTACTGGATCACGTGGGACTTTGAAAAAAAGTAAATATCTTGATGATTTTTTAAATATTTTTGTGCTATATATTATTATTAAAATCATAAATTTTAATAAAAATATTAAAAATATATATTTTAAAAATGTGATTAAATGATCAGAGCACTGTAACTTCTTACGGTGCCATAAGGAGGAGCGAATGTACTGTGCGCAGGTGAACATAGTTTCATGAATCATTAGATTAATTTAATGAGATTTGAATGACTTAGATAATAATCCCACGAGAACGTTCGCATGGTGCCGGCACCACGTGAACGTTGCCCCATATATATATATATAAAGGGAGAGAAGAGATAGAGACTGTGGCTTAGATAGGTATCCACAAAGGGTCACGTGGATCTGTACTGTTCCTTACGCGCCTTGCTGCCCCCCCCCCCCCCCCCCCAATAATGCCAGAGACCAGATGCATGCACTAAATGTAAGAGTACCACAAAGTACCAATATCTCACCACTCTCCCCCCCCCCCCCCCCCCCCCCCACCCCCCCAATCTTTCCAACAGATGGAGTTGCACAGTGCCTGTGCCAGCTCACTGCCCGGAGGGGAGGGCCAGGGAAGGAGGGTTGCTGTCTCACGAAGCGCGAGAGGCTGCTTTGCCAGCCTAGCTATATACCTCTATGCATGGTTGCTGTCTCGTGCAGGTTGAGATGGAGAGCAGCGGGCCGGGGGAGGAAGCCGCGTGGGGGCGCCCGTTGCATTGAGATTAGAAGTAGAACGTCTTCGTGTGTGTTGTTCGCTGCCGTTGTTGTTATCAGTACTTGCTGTTATTATTGCTGCATGGTACATAACCATGCATCATACGTACGGACTCCAATGCGTGGTTCTGCGCGGGGGGGGGGGCGGGGGGATGCAATGGACAGGACTGCGAGACCTTTCCTTCGCCTCTCCCCCACCTACACCTCCACATGCAGCTCCACCAATAATTGAGAGGGTTGAGTCCCTCCGGTGAGAAAATGACAAGGGGAAGAAAAAAGGGCGTACGTACACCTCTAATACCCGGATTGAATAATTACCCCGGCCGGTACTGGCTCACACGTGTGGATGTGTGAGAATTAACCGATCGAGTCGATCGTCTATTAGCCGTAGGTGGACTGGCTTCGATCTGTGCCACTCTTTCTAAAGAATAATTGTTACTACCGCAGTACTGCACCCCCTTCGTCACATGGGAAGGCTGACACGTACGTATATATATATATATATATATATATATATATATATATATATATATATATATATATATATATAGAGAGAGAGAGAGAGAGAGAGAGAGAGAGAGAGAGAGAGAGAGAGAGAGAGGAACCCGCTTCGTGCGAAGGTGATAGTGATATATCCACCCTCGGTGGTGGTACTGGTACCGATAGGCGGCCCCACCCAAGGGCGCCGTCGAGGACCACCTCTCCGAATGTGCATCGATCCCATAGATCAAGGTGTGGGGACATATATGTTTTGGTCCAAGTACGTGTACTCAATATTCCAGGAAAGCAATTAGTAAACCCACAAATTAATGTCACACGCACGAATGAAGTTATAATTATATGAGCTGCCTGCATATATGTATATATATATATATATATATATATATATAATTAAGATCTTTAATTTCTATCTATCCTAGCTGCACCAGAGTGTGGAGATTAATCCATGTCTAATCTCAATCAAAGGTGATTGATCACGACGTCGTTGTTCCAGGGGTCATGATCCGGCCGGGTGGCCATCTCTCCTGGCGCATGATCTTCACATGCATGATCGACGACTACATCGGCGCGTCCACTTGATCGATCGATTCTGTGCGGTGTGTGCAGTAGTACGTAGGGTCACGACGCCGAAAGCTAACGTCTAGAATGTGAACTCTGGATCGATCTGGGGACGACGGCAGATGTTGGAGTAGCTAGGTTAATTACGGGCATCACACCCCGGCCTGTTCAAGAAACACATATAATTAAGACTGAGCACAAATTAATTAAGGAGAGGGCCTCGATCGATCGTGAGGCCAGCATAGCATGCATTAATGAGGGATTGGAATGGTAATTAATTGGATGGTGGGTTTCAACAGCTAGTGGTCGACCCGGCCCGGGCAGTGGCCGGCTGCCGTGATCCTCCTCCTTCCCCTCGTTAATTTCCCAATTTGGCTCCCTGCAGTTTAATTGTGATGGCGATATATATATGCTGTTCGTTTTGCTGAACATGATTTGTTGATATATATATATATATATATATATATATATATTAGTGATCAGGTTGGCTATAGCTAATTGATTAGGAGGACTTGATGCATGGGTGGTGTTGTGGGTTAACAGGTTCTGGGAATTGCTTCCGATCGATCTTGAGCCTCTTCATCTTTCGGCGCAACCTTTCATGAGGAGAGGATGGCCGCGTGCAGTATTGGGTTGGTGAGCGTTTTCGGCATTATTTATATGTATCTGTGACTTTTTCTTTTTGTAAATTATGATTAGGGCAAATTGTTAGGACATTCGGCTTGAAATTAATTAGAAGGGGAGTGGCTGTGAGTCTAAAAGATCATCCACAAAAGTTTGGGGTGGATCAAAAGATGTGAAAGGTTTGGCATGTGTACGTGAGTCGTGGGACCCAAATGTGGACGAATTGAGATGTCCCGTAAGAATTAAGAACATCTTGTTGGGTATGATTGCAGCAGCAGATGTCAATACTACAATATATATATAGATTGATGAGTTATATATATATGTGTGTGTGTGTGTGTGTGTGTGGGATCTTAACACATTAAAACAAATTATATGTTTAGAAGAAGATCGACTTAGCAGGAAACATAAGAGATTTTTTGGTTAGATTTTACTCCATCTAATTAATTATCTACTCTCTTTTTTTTTCTGAGAGGAATCTAGCTACTCAATTGTATGTGAACGGACTCTCTACCATCTGCCTAAGAAAAAATTCCTCACAATCTCAGGCTTTATTTGAAAAAGGCCCTTCCCCATATAATCTTTTTCAAATGTTTTAGCATTCCTTTTTAAATGCTGTGGGTGTGGGGTGCTTATTAAATAACCCAACATTAATTTGGAGGACTGCGAATTCATAGAAACATTAAGAAAGCCTACGATCCTAAGACTTTATTGCGACGGAAGAATCTAAAGAACCCAACATAAAATTAATGTGAAGGAGAGAAGTAACTACATCTTTTCTATATATGCGCCTTAAATTAAAATTTGTTAAGATAGCAATCTCACAACTTTAGTGATGAGATTAGGAAGTACATACAATCTTTGTGAGATCATTATTGTAATAAGAGAGAAGATTTAGAATGCAGAGAGCATCTTGTGCCACCACGGGGCAAATGGTGGGTGTGAATCAGAAAGTGCCGCAATATATCTTTCCTGATGATCAGGCCAACTAATGGCCTGGTAATATTATATGGATCAAGGAATATGATAGCCTAAACCTGGATAAACCAGCACAGAAAATTTCAGGAAAAAAAAACATAGAAATCCCATGACCAGATGGATGACGGTTAATTTCCACTGATCTGGACCAGTATGAATCAATTTAACTCTCAGATAAGGCAGGATTCATAAGTTCGATCATGTTATAACTTCTACTTAAAACTAATTAAATAATTGGTGGTAAATCAGAGCACTATAATGAATATTCTATCTAAAGCACACATAGCATTCTCATGCCAAACAAAGATGAGAATAATCCATAACTAACATCTCAAGACGATTTACAAGAGTTCAAATGACTCTACATTAATCAAATGACTCTGAATTAACTGGTCAAATTATTGATGTCACCGAGGTGACATTCCAATGACCAATGACCCAGGAATAGACGATAAATGCGACGATCCAAGAAAAAAGAGGGGTACGAAGAAACAAAACTTGGATGCTGACCAATTCTGGCATCATGTTCACGAATGACTCTATCAAAATGACAGTAACCACAGAAGCCAACTAACAATAAATTGAAATATACTGTTCAAGGGATCAGTACGCAAGCCTCTCTCTCTCTCTCTCTCTCTCTCTCTCTCTCTCTCTCTCTCTGTGTGTTACTGTCGAACAGTGACGAGACAACAGGATTCCAAACCCAAGATACCTTAAAAACATACTGATCAACAAAGGGATTAATAGTCCCTCTCTCCCCACCAAACCCAAGTTATCTTAAAAAGATACTGGTCAACTAAGGGATACCTCTCTCTCTCTCTCTCTCTCTCTCTCTCTCTCTCTCTCTCTCTCTCTCTCTCTCTCTCTCTCTCTCTGCGACCACAACGTGATCCCAAACCCAAGTGACCCCTTTTTTACATTGCTGTTTAGACAACACAAACAGTACTCCATGTCCCCACCAAGTGCTAGCTAGCTAGCTAATCCTCTGGTTCCATTTCATGATAGAGTGGCGATCGACCCAACAGCCACAGGCGAAGAATAAGAAGAAGGGATGGGTTATCTTGCCAGTGGTGAATCCATCCATCGACCCTGGTGGTACGCAAACAAAGCAAAATGCTTGCATTTGGTGGGCTTACCAAAAATGGTCATATCCTCCACCGTCTGGGGGGGGGGGGGTAGAGAGAGAGAGAGAGAGAGAGGAATTTGGAGGAGACCTCCAAGCTGCTCTCTCACGGAAAGCAGTCGCGGGCTGCCGTGCGCGCATCGCGGCGCCCCCACGAGGATGGGGGATCCCCCCCCCCATCGATCATGTGGACACCCCGTGTTCATCCGTACCATGCAATCAGTAGGCAGTTAGTTTTTTACATCCACCATAAGCCCCATAAAGAAGCTAGTATGGTTAAATAAACCTATATAGAGTAACTGTAGCAAACACCTGCCCCCACCCGGCTAACGTGGGTGCATTGCATTTTGGAAAACAAGGAAACTTAACATTACATTAGGAGATGAGCTTAGATAATATTTAGAATCCGTTTATTGGTGAAAAAACAGGTCCATGTCCCCTCAGCTGTATCATTTGACATCAGTATCATTACACTAATCATAGTTTGGAGTCATCTCAAGTGAATCTACTAGTAGAAGTGGTTTTCTTGCATTCCCGATAGCCCAACTACAATGCACGCCCCCATTAACACTGTACGGCCCACTGAGGTCGACTCACTTTCTCCAAACAACACACAAACTTGGTGCTCCTTCACCTGGCCTAATGCTAGGAGGAAAGTCCAAGAGTCCCTTTGTCAGGTTGAAAGTTGGGAGAGGAATCACCTAATTATTAGCTCGGAAGGGTTAGAAGACCTCGAGAGATAATTTGACCTTGACCCTCACGAGGTCTAGCGCTTTAACTCTATCCAGAGACATGAGGAGGTCTCAACAGATAACTTGATCCCGACCCTCAGGAGACATGGAGCTTTAACTCAACCTCAAGACATTAGGAGGTCTTGAGAGATAACTCGACCCTAACTCTCAAGAAGTCTGAAACTTTAGCTCAGCTTTGACTCAATCTTGAGCCATCATTCCAGCTCTGTTCATCAACTGCCTCTCTCGAGACCCGACGAATATGCCAAGGGCCAGGGGCTAGGGATCTGTGACTTCACAGTGGAAGCCTCTGCAATAGGGGTCGCAGCAGCCCTCGAGCGCCACAGGCCAACTTTTTCCAGTTTTCAGCCACTATCTCCCTCACCCCCATGATGACTGGGTAGGATGATGACCTTACAAATCACGAGAGGATCCCGCGTGTTACTTAGGCAACTCTCCCGTCACTAAACCCCCCTAGATGGATTGTGCGCTTGTCACTGAAGTGAAAGATCTCCTTATCCTCACACGTGACATGGGCTATCTAACATAGACTCCATCAAAATGAGATCCCCGAGGCACCCTATGTCTGTCCCACCATCCCCCTAGGTCATACGGGATTTATGAGATATCATGATGATTGTAGCCCACTCCTTATCATCAGCTATATAATTAAGGGGGTCTCCGCGACCTCCTCAAGGTACGACAAGACACACGAATAAGAGGGGAACCACCCTCTCCTGAAAGTCATTCCTGCTCCCTCGCCTTTATCTTAGGCATCAGAGTGTTTTTCCTAGGAAAAGTTATCTAGAGGACCTCTTGATATTTGTCTTCCTATAGTTGTAGGTTCACTTGCTAAGGTGTGATCCGTTCTTCCAGAAAAAATCTCCAAGCCATCTGACGGGCCAAAGAAACTGCGAGATCTCAACCTCCACACGACTAATATCATCTAACATTAGTTTTATCTATTAACGAGAGTTTAAAGTCAATTTATATATAAACGCCATCCAATCCCTTACCTTAGATTACACTGTAAGTAAAATTGTAGCCAAGTAATGGAGTTAAAAGAGACGGTGAATCCAATAATATCTCCTTGTAAACTAAACGGATCGATTAACCTCGGGGACATTACCCCCTCTGTTTCTTCTCCTCCTCCTCCCCCACCCCCCACTCTTGGTGGATAGATTTGTTTGGATCTACAGACGGATGGACTCATCCGGGGGAGGCCGGGGACACAAGATTCCATGTTGCCTGTTTGGATTAGCGACCGATAAGATAGCTCTTCAGCGATCTATGTGACTATGTTTTGCGACAGATTTGAGAAGGATTAGTGACCGATAAGATAGCTCTTCAGCGATCTATACGATTATTTTTTACGATGGATGTGGGAGGGATTAGCGACAGATAAGATAGCACTTCAAAGATCTATGCGACTATATTTTGCGATGGATTTGAGAGGGATTAGCGATCGATAAGATAGCTCTTCAGTGATCTATGTGACTGTATTTTACGATGGATTTGAGAGGGATTAGCGACTATCTTAAGGGTTTATTTGTGGCGGATTTGTGATAATTTAGCGGTGGATCTTTAGTGACGTAACAACGGCAGAAGAAATCGTCGCAGATTAATGACGAGTTAGCAGCGAATTTATTTCGTCACACAATTTTTTTATATTTTATTTAGCAACGGATTTAAGTCAGAATATTTTTCGTCGCAAATTAGCTGTTGATTTGTGACGGAAATATTTTGATTATGAATTAGTGACCAACTTTTACCAATTGACTGAGTTCGTCACAAAAATCGTCGCGATTTTTATCACAATTCTATTTTGCGACCGATTTGTACGTAACGGATTTGTGACGGACATAGGTCACCGCAAATCTCACATTTTCTTGTGGTGTGACTTCGGCCCTCTCCTCCTCCCAAACTATAATAATTACATCTATATAATGATAATAATCGATCGGGGTGTGGTTTGACCGTCCGCAAACACCTCGACCGCGCGGGCGTGGTGGCCATCTTTTTCTCTCAAACCAAAATTAACCACCACACCGCGTATTGGCTTCTCTCTCCAGCTGCGAGTCTCATTAACGAGATGATCGATGCCCTCTCACTTAATTTGGATCTTCACCGTCGCGATCAAACAGGCCAACCCATCCCAAGGCTCCTGTGACTACCACACACACACACACAACTTGAAGGGGAGATCTAGGAGAGGGGGAGGGGGGCCATGCATGGATCAACACTTGCCTAGCTAGCTATTACATGCCACTAAAATGGTAGGCATGCAGATCTTTACATGCTTGATCTGGGGGGATGGATATATCGGTTGGATGGGCTGGGCACGTACGGCAGTACACATCTTCTGACATTATCCCAGTGTGTGGGGGTCACCTTTCCATTCTCTCTCTCTCTCTCTCTCTCTCTCTCTCTCTCTCTCTCTCTCTCTCTCTCTCTCTCTCTCTCTCTCTCTCTCTCTCTTCCTTTTTGCCCTTTTGACGACCCTCTCGTTACGTCTGAAGATAGATAATTATGCCTTGTCACAAACAAGTAGGATTAATTGCCCCAAGGTTCGCTGACTCACATGAGTTAGCCAGACTCAGTCGAGTCACATAATTGAAATCCTTTTTAATATATAAAATTAAAATTTATTATAATTTTTAGATTGCTTACCCGATATTTTAAGCTGTATAATTACTTATGTATACATTCTTTAATCTATTTTTTTAAGTTTTAACTAATTTTTAACATTATATCACTATATATTAGATAATCAATAAATGAATAAACTCGATAATTAAATTTAATATTCTTCATCTATAAACTACTAGATCTATGACTAATGCTATATCATTGTTGGGGAAATTGACCATATTCTCATCTGCGTGAACGACTGAGGATGAACTCGACAACCACATAATCACAAAATGTAGAATTATAAAAATAAAATACAACAGAGACGACGTACAAGATTTTATGTAAAAATCTCCAAACTGGGAAAAATAATTAGACAAATCCAATCTACTATAAAAAAATAAAATAATACACCGACTCTACTCTCAGACTACAAACTGAGAATTACAACCTCCACACAAATATGGAGACCACAAACCTGAGACCCCAATGACAAACTCTGGGGTTGATATCCGAGACGAGAACTTCGAAGAAAGAGATACTCAAGGAAGCCCGAAGATGCCGCAACCCTTCTTCTTCCTCCTCATCTCCTCTCTCTTCTCTCTCTCACCGGTGTGTGCAAAGGCCAATGTTGGCTACTCATCCCCTTGGCCGATGTGCCCTTTTATAGTGTAAAGAAATAAATATTAACCACACAACACTTTGCGGTGTGTGTGGGGTGGAGAGATGATTTAGAAATCACCTTCTCTCTCTCTTTATATTGGCCTCTCATGGGACTTGACCGATTCTAGCAATCTCCCACTCTAGATGAGAGGGACTCTACCTTACTGTAACACCCTGCTCAAATAGTAGTCATCCCTATCAATCTCTTGCACAGATTGTGCTTTTCTTTTGGTAGGATCTTTGTCATCATATCTAATGGATTTTTCTCTGTGTGGATCTTCTCCAACTGTAACAGCTTCTTCTCAAGAACATCTCGGATCCAGTGATACTGAACATCAACATGCTTTATTTTGGAATGATAAGATGCATTCTTTGCTAAGTGTATAGCACTTTGGCTATCACAATGTAACACATAAGCCTCCTGTGTAAGGCTTATATCTTGGAGAAAATTCTTCATCCACAACATCTCCTGGCATGCCTCTATAGCTGCAATGTACTCTGCTTCTGTAGTTGATAGAGCAACACACTTCTGCAACCTGAACAGTCATGACACAACTTCCCCTGCAAAAGTAAACACATAACCTGATATGGACTTTCTAGAGTCCAAATCTCCTGCCATGTCTGTATCTACAAATCCTTCTATTTTTGGCTTAGAACCACCAAAACATAAACAATGGTTTGATGTGCTCCTGAGATACCTCATAATCCACTTCATTGCTTCCCATTGTTCTTTACCTAGATTAGACAAGTATCTTGACGCAGACGGCGTCGGAGGACGGATCGACGGCAGCTCCGGGACGCGAACACGACGGGATAGTTTGCTGTCTCGCATAGCTCGACCTCACACCGATGTTGACACCCGTTTTATGACCAATAAGTTGGATCATCTCCTTACTCATCTTATATGATGCTCCGAGTTGTTCACCCTTGTTGAGTCTTCTTGGTCAGTTAGAGGCCTCTTTTATGGGTCACTTCCTCCTTGGTTGGGTCTAGTTCCTCATCCTTGTCAGCAGGACGTTGCTTGGCAAACTCTCCATTTTATTTCTCATCTTTTTGTCCATAACGCATCAGTCCTAGCACGTTACGGTCTCCTAACGCACTTCCATGGACCGTTACTTGATCCCAGAGTCCTGAGCTGACCGTTCTCTTTTCATGCTTATCCTTTGCAATGTAACGAACTTACTTAAATCCGACACCTTGTCCTAACGCATTATCTCTGATCCGTTACACTGTCTAGAGTCCTCCTTTCGAAAACTTTGCCCGTTGGTCTTATCTCTTAGGGGATAAGGTTGTGTAACGGGCCAGTCTTGGTGCGTTACTTTCATGTGGCGGTCTATCGTGCAACCATTACATCCATCAGAGTGTTCTAGCAGAACTGCTCTTTCTCTGCTACTCTGTGGCCGAATTAAGAGTTTGATCTGATGATTTCTCCTTCAAATCTGATCCTTAGAACCTTCTATTTACTTCTATGGACTCTTGGGAGTATTATCTTTAAGAGTTTGCTAAGAAACGTCCTACTTTCTAGCTAGATTATCCTCTACTCGACCGGAGAGTTTGAGGGTCTATAAATAGAACCCTTGACTTCATGGCTTGAAGGGGAGATTTCTAGAGTTCGCGACGAAGTGCTGCCGCATCCTAGAGCTAGAACCAATCAAGGAAGGCTGCATCCCACGTCCATCATCGTCTTAAGTCCAGGGAGTACTAGTTTCAAGGGGCTAATTCAGTCTAGTTCAAGTTTTTAATTAGTTTTTCCCTCTTAATTCCATCATCCATGGCATGTTCCCTCTTCTTCTTCCACGTTCTTCCTCTTCTTGCATGCATCTAAACCCTCCTCCCATCTTTTAAACACCCCAGAGGGGTTAAAAAAAAACAACCACCCCCGGTATTCTCTCTTTCCTTTTGCATGTTCTTCAATTCTTTTGACTTATAGTTACTACACTTGGAAAAGGCTAATCTGGGTGTTTTCTTTCTCCTCTACACTCTTTTGCAGGTTTTCCAAGGTTAAAGCACGAGGCCCAAGCTTCCTGGCCAGCTGGGAAGGTTGGAGATCAAAGATTTCCCAATTCTATTCTGTAGACGTCTGACGGATCAGGGGAGGCGCGTTACAGTATTCTGGTGCATCAGTATTAGTCCGTTATGCTTCACAGAGTTGCAGATCACAGTTTCTGGTTTTCTCTCTCCTACAGGCGGGTGCTTCATCCACCTATTCTGGTGCGGACACCCGAGCAGTTGATCGGCACGACACGCCGAGCCACCGGTACCACACACGGAGCACGACACGAGCCACCTCAGCGTCCATCTGGCTCGGAGACAGCCTGGAGACTCCGCCTTGAGCCTCCCCATTTATTATATTTAGCTAGACTTTATGTGTGTGTAATTTATATTTATTTCGTTGCATTCGGTTTGCCATTTTGAGTGTAATAGGGGCTTATGAGCATTTCGGACCCCGTGGGCCCCACGGGCCCCCCGGGCCCCACCACATTGGGCCACCTCAGCCTAGAGTCCCACGTGGGGCCAGTCAACATGCCACATGGGAATATCTAGAAGTTTGAATGGTAAAAAACACATGGGGGACAAATGGCTTAAAAAGTCCATATGGAGGCCACCTACCCCACCTACCATTTCAACCTTCCACATCTTGCCATTCAAAGTCCAAGGGCCGCCCCCCGCCCCCTTTTGTTTTTTTATGTATTTTTTTTGTGTGATGTTCACATCTCATCCCCACCCTCCATCCCCTTCCCCTAGATCCAATGGTGGATAAGAGATGTGATATGTAACATATATAAGTTGTATTTTCTCCTTTTAGTGAATTAATGCATTCATTTGGAAGAAAATACCTTGGAGCTCCAGCTTGGTGCGCCACCCTCCCTCTCCCCTTGAAGCTGTGAAGGCTTCCTTCTGGTGGTGAGACTCCACCCTACCAGTTCCGGTCGCCGCCGCCGCCGCCACGAGCCGCCACCGCACCGCCATCGTCTTCATCGGAGTTCTGCCCGCGCAGTATCACAGTAACTTCCACGAAATTTGTGTCTCAGCCATGAGCTCAGATCGATCTAGGAATTTTTCTGGAGGTCCCAGAGGTCAAGGATACCCCATAAAATTTGGTTTGTCATTCAGATCCCGTTTCACAATTTTTGATTTTCGTCCACCCTTCCATTTCAGTTCTGCCAGAGTTCTGTCCAGATTCATATCCGCCCTGTGTTTCATGTCTTAGGTCCGTCTTTTGATTTTGTTTAGTCCCATAAATTTTACTGGAGTTTCCTTCCATCCACCCCTTCATCCAAAATTTTTCTAAATTTCTGGTTCGCCCATTTCATATTTTCTAAAAATCATTCTCAATCCCATCTACAGTTCTGTCCACCTGTTCCCAGATCCGAACACCAGTCACTGTAAAAATCATATCAAATCGCCACCACCTCCAAATCTAATTCTAAAAATTGTCCCCGTTTCTTGGTTTGATTGCCTACAACGTTGAAGAAGATCTCAAAGTCTGATTCCAACGGCAAGCAGGCGGTCAACGGCCATTTACAGGAAAGTCATATGCTGATCTGATATTTCGGTTACTGTACAACAGGGGCTTGTAAATTCAATAAAGTTCTGATCCGCCCAGATCCAGCAGATCTCTTTGGGTCTAGATTAAAGCATTTCAAGAGAGCTTTCCAACGATAGCTCATGCGTCCCGATCCGACGTCGGGATTGCTCGCAGCGGCCATTTTCGCCGGAGCGCGCGCCGGAAGACAGCAACCAAAATCCGTGGACAGCTAGTTCAAAGCTTGGGAATCGGGACCGATCGACCCCCGATCGGTGTTCCCGGCCGACCGCCGTCCGTGGAGGCGCGCCACCAGGGGTCCCCATCATAGTGGGTCCCACCCCCGCAGATCCGGAGGACAGCGCCATCCGTGGGTCCCGCGGGCCCGCAGAACCCGCCGTTCGGAAAGCACGAAAACGCGGAGTTCGGCACCGCCGGGCGACATCAAGATGCTGCCCGTCAACCCGAGTTGCGTGATTCCCGGGCTCCACATGTGACCTTTTACCTCCCTGCGTGGAGTGGGTCAAATCATTGTACTGTTGTAAAATTGTTTAACCGGGGATCCGTAATTCGGCCGGGGTTGTCTTCGCCACGCCGGGTGCGTGGAGGTAATGGTCCGAACCTCTTGGCGTTCATTTGCTTAGCTAGTATACGGTCTTTTGCCGCTGCCGAGAGCGTAGGTACTAGCCCGTGTGTCCATGTCACCGCTGTGAGAGTGAGTGTGACCCGTCCCGTGACTCGATCCGAGTCCGGAAGTTGAGTCGGACTACCCTTGACCTCCGCCGGTTCCTTAACCGCGCACGGTCCGCGCTTTCCCTCGCTTGGGACGACGAGTGAGCTTCCACTTCTGTTAGCGACGTTTTGCCATTAGGAGCTCGTAGTGTCGGGCTTAGTGTCTCCCTGGTGTGTGCTGCTGGTCGCGTCTTCATCTAGAGTCCGAGGGTGGCACCTAATAGTGTCGTCTCCCGTGTCCGTCCCGCATCATATTCTAAGGTACTTTCCAAGTCTTTGGCTTGTTATTTTACCTTAGTGGCGATCACGTTCCTTCTTAGTTGGGCAATAGCTCTCTCTCTCTTCATCTCTTTCCTTTAATTACTTGCTTGTTCCACCCCTAGCGGTGTGTTTTCTATCCCTTTTGCTCCACGCTTGGCGTGTGTTTTTTATTTCCTCTTTAGTTTAGTTACTTGATTGAGAGTATTTGCCCATGCTTGGATGTCATGCTGGTTGCATAGGTGTATGTTGTGCATGCTTATTGGTAGATTGATTACATTTATATAATTGATCACCTCATCTTGCAATAAAGGAATCATCATCATCACAAATAATAATCAACTGAATTTTTGGTGATCACGGTGGGACATCTAGTGCCAATCGTGCTTCTTGATCTTTGTTAAACCTGCTGTGCATTTGTTCCTTTATTTGCCCGTGTTTCCCCCAGATTTTCTTTTTATTTCTTGTTGTTTCTGGTTCCCTGGGTTCTCTGGCGGTCGTCTCCTAGTGCGCCACATTATTGTAACGGTCCCTCTCTGGACCGTCAGGATTTCTGACGCGGTTGTACACGACCGTTACTCCAGTACATGTACGCATCCCGAGGTGTAGTTTATTTCTACAGTTTCTACTGTGTCTTTCCTGCTTGGGTGCTACTTGTTCTCCTCCTTAGTTGCTTTACATATTCATATCATTTTGTTGCATATTGATTGTTAGTTTTAGGCTAGATCTTGCATGCACTCTGGTGCACATAGGTTCATGCATATTTACATACATTAGATTAGATTGTATTTTCCTACCTTGGTGTGTGGACCTCTCGTCTCCATATTCCTTGGAGCCAACTCGGAAATCACATCAGGGACCTCCATAAGTCCCCGCGAGCCGTGTATTCCCACACGGACGCCGGGCCGGTTGTACCACTTCCCACCCCGTGTCTAGGATTACATAAGTGAATGTGTGATTACCCTTAGAGTCAATCAAGCCATATATCCTTTTCCTATTAGGATCCTATTGTTGAGAGCACAGTTTTGATCAAATCATTGAGGTTCTAAAGGAGAAACCATTAAAAATTTTGAGCATCATCTAATACCTTGGTTGACTTTAAGTGTTTTCATTTTCTTTTCATTTATATCTTTGGTAAAACCATCTAGTTAAAGTTGCTCATTGTGTTTATTTTTGTGTTGTTTGCATATTCAAGGGGTGTTTTGCAATTGCATGTGGAGTTGTCTCCGTCCATTAGAGTCATCTCCTAGGGTCACTTCCTTTTCCAAGCTCTACTCCAATCCCCTTTTCGAACCCACCATGGCTCCTTTCAATCCTCCCCGTTCCCAAGAGGATTCCCTTCCTCAAGGGCTTCTAGAAAACTCTTCTAGGGTTATTTCGTTCCCATCTGGAGAAGGGTCAGCCCCTCCTCCGTCCTCCATCCCTATGGAGGGCACCCAAGCCACTCCTCCCTCTTTTTCTCTTCCTTCTGCTAATTCCATTCTCCAAATGATGGCCCAGTTGGATCCGGCCCAACTTCAGGCTGTTTACTAGGCCATGCAGGGGTCCAATACCCCACCTCCTACGATTGTGCAAGGCCAATCTACCACTTCCATTGCTCAGCCTAGGGTTGATGGGCCCTCCACCCAGCCCACTCCAATTGATCTCACTCCGGTCCAACCCCGGGCCATCACCTTTTTTGGTTTAGAAACAGGGCCAATCTTCCGCTTCGGCTCAGCAATCTTCTAATAAGGGAAAGTCCAATCTCCCTTCATTCATTCAAGTGGATCATCACATGTCCATCCCATCAATGCCACAGGTTCTTCTAGGCCCATCGGATTTCTTGCACCCTCAGCAAGGGACAGCCCAAGTCCATTCTAGTTTCGGTCAGTCTTCGACCTTTTTATGGGCTTCCTACTTTGACTGTTTATCCTTCTGCTCCTTCTTATGGGCTTTCACCTCCTTCAAATGTCTATCCTTCTGCTCCTCAACTTCAATCTTCATCCTTCGTTACCCCTGCTCCTTCTAGAGAGTAGGAACTCCTTGACAAATGGGCCACCATGCAACAACAACTCGACTTTCTTCAAAAGCGGGTTGGCCCACAATCCTTGGCAGACGTCCCCATTCCAAGCTTTCAAAATATCAGTTTTCCTCCGCAATCTGAGCTCCCTAATTACAGGAAATATGACGAGAACAGCAATCCCTTTATTCATGTGAGGGACTTCTTGTATGAATCGGCGCAGTTCCAATATGATGATCGCCTTATGGCGTATTTGTTCCGCCGATCGCTAGATGGGGTTGCACTGGAATGGTTCTACTCTCTGCCGCTAGAGGATGCCGAGAGCTTCAAAGTGGTGAAAGATAAATTTATTCAGCGGTTTCAAGACCGAGTCGGCCCGGAATATTCATTCACAGACTTAGTGGCCGAGAAAATGAAGCCCGATGAGGAGTTTGCAACCTATGCTGACAGGTGGAGACAGATGGCCGCCAGGGTACCAGGCCACATTCCGGAGGAAGATAAGGTCAAGCTACTCATTTCCAATGCCACTCTGACCTTCCGCAACATCCTTGCCATGAATAATATAGCAAACATGCATCAATTATATAGCCGGGCGCGGTTTATCCAAACCCAATTCAAGGACTCTCCTATCCATTCACTTTTTGAAAACCAAAAGCCCAAATATCACAAGAAAGCTCAAGGGCCCCTTACCGAGGGAGTCTAAACAGATGAGCAAGTGCAAGCCGTTAACTTTCCCTCCGCCAACCCAAATAACCAAATTCGCTTCCCCCAGAACTCCCGTAACACTTAATACGCACCACAAAACCCTCCGCTAGCCTACTCCACCCCATAAAATCTTCTGCAAAACACCTTTGTCGCTCCGCAAAACCCTTTTGCCACTCCGCAACAACCTCCACAGTCTCCCCAATACCATAATGTCCCTCCACCAAACGGCTACAACAACAACAACAAGCGCCCGTCTCCGAAGAGATCACAGTACCCACCTCTGCCAGAAACCCTCACGGACATCTTCTCAGCTTTTATGTCCATTAATGCTATACAACTTCCTCCGGAACGGCCCAATTGGAACCCGGCCGTTGATCAGACGAAGTACTGCATGTTCCACAGGCAGTTGGGACATACTATTGAAGGGTGTTTTCAGTTCAGAGACTTGGTCTATGACCTCCATGAAGGGAAGAGGATTGATTGGGCCGAAATGCATAGGGCCATTACAGAAATTAAAGAAAAGAGAAGGCAGGCGCCGAGGCAGCAAGTGCAGCAACAACAGGCACCGCAGTCGCATCAGCAGCGGCAACAGCAATAGCAGCCGGTTCAAGATTTGGGGATCCATCAGAACCCAATGCTGAACCATCCTCACGGTCCACAACCTCAGCCGCCCGCACCGGCTCAGGTTAATGTAGTTCAACCCCTGGTTCTTGACGTTGGGTGGTCCTTTGACGATGATGGCACCACACCACAAGTCATGGCCCTCCACCATAACTACCGCAGTTCCTCCACTTCCATCATCCTTGCACCCACACACACAAACCCTCCTCCGCCTCCTAGACCACTTGTCCTTCCGTCCACTCCCGCTCCACCACCCGTCTCTCGCCCATTGCTCACCCCCGCTGCCATCATTACAACTAGCCCTCCGCCCACACTTTCGCTCACCCTTACACCTTCACCACCCGCTATCACCATACCCACAGGTAACTCTCCACCCATTATCCTTTCACCGCAACCCCTTGTCTTCACTCCCACTCCTATCATCTCCACCGCACCCCCTTTCACACCACTTACCCATCCCAACGGGTTCATCCTACCACCATCAGATACCGTGCCAGCACGGAATTGTGCCCTTTGGAGCGGGCGTTTATTTCATCGCAATTATGCTCTTACTTCTAATCCCTAGTCTTCGCAACCGACTGCCGATCCAGAAGAAGCTGAGCCACTGCCAGGTACCCAATACGATCTGCTACATCACTTGGACAGGGTGCCCGCCAAGATATCTGTACTGGAGCTCATTAAAAGATCTACCCTTCACCAAGATGCACTAAGAGATTTCCTTCAGAAGGTGATGGTTAGTGAAGATGTGGCAGCCGACAGTTTACCCACAGCACTGGCCACTATTTCCAAAGGGCCGGCAATCACCTTCTCTAAGACCGAGCTTGCACCACCGGAAGCTCGGCAAATGCCACTTTGCATCATAATAATCTTGAACAAAGTCAGCATTGACGCGACGTTAGTTGACACAGAGGTATCTATCAATGTATGTCCACTCAGCACTCTCAGGGCCTGTAACTTATCAGAGAAACTTTTACGGCCGACCCCCACAACTATAGCTGCATATGATAACTCACGAAGAGCATGTCACGGGATTGTTACTATTCAAGCTGAGCTTGGGCCTCTCACTATGCCCATTGAATTTTATGTGCTGGACATTGACCCTATGTTTAAGGCTATCTTGGGTCGTCCGTGGATCGATACTCTCAGCTCCGTACCCTCCACCGCGCATCAATGTCTCAAGTTCCCTTTTCAAGGGAGGGTGGTGAAAGTCAGAAGCTTATCCGCGGTCCAGTCTGTAAAAGCTATATCAGAGAAGATTTTGCCCACACTAAGGCCTAGTAGTCGGCCCGTTATTTTTGTGATGGATTTAGACTTCCCTTGGGCTTACGCACCACGCAAGCCCACCACTAGACCCGTCAACATCAAAGTGAAGCCCCAGATCCGAGATTCCAAGGGCTGGGATATTATATTGAAGCTGGGTTATCAATCGGGGAGAGGCCTCGGTGCACAGTTACAAGGGCGGACCAAGTCGATGCCAAAGGGAAGAAAAATGGGCAGGAGAGGTCTCGGTTATCGAGAGTCCGCGCTATCAATTTTGGGCGACTCAGGGCCACTTACATGGGATTACCTCAGCACTTTGTAAGAGGACCCCTCCAGTCGGGCACACTAAATCCACCATCAGTACAGTTAGAAAAGAAAGATACAGCATGCACATTTGCCAGTCCGCTTCTACTACCAAAAGGGCATGTTGATGATATGCCAGATTTCAGTCAGTCGTTTGCCAGAATGTTCAGCGAGCTAGATGGTTATGGTCAGAAGAAGAATCAGGAGGTACGGCTTGTTCAGTGGAAGCCGAAGCCAGCATACCATCCACGGGGAAGAGTGAGCTCTCCAATTGTTGTTTCTTTATCTCCTTCACGCCTGCGCGCATTGTTCCATACGCTGGACTTTATTTCCCGTCCTCCTTCAATTGTGATTGATCCACTTTGTCCAATATCTCCGTTCCGGTACAACCTGCCGACGGAATTCTCAATAAGTCACTCTCCTTGTGCGTATTCCCCACCTCTTAATTCCCCCTCTTTTATATTTTCCTCATCCGATTCTCCCCTCAATCTTCTCTATTCCTCTCTCCTCCCGCTCGCACTTCCTCCTCCACCATCTCCTCCATCCTGCTATATGATCTCCACTGATCTCCAAAAAAAAACGTCAAATTTGAAACGGAGATTTCGGTGGAAGATTATGCTATCTTGTCTCCATCATCCTCCCAGGGGCACGAGTCCCGTGTTCCTTTCTTTCCACTGAATTTCCTTTCTCCTAGGTTAGGCGTAGGGTCCATCGAGTCTAGGGAAGTAGAGTCAGTTAGGTTTATAGAAGTAGAGTCCTGTTCTAGGTCGTCCAATCCTTCCGAGCCTGAGCCACGCTCGCTTGCGCGTCATTCCAAATCCATTCCTGATAGGTTCTTGCAAGATCTAGCTCAACGATGTCATGCCCTTCTGAAGTGCCCGGAGTTCGTCGCTACGGCAATTATGATAGAAGACGATGAGGAGCAAGAAGGGGTGTGGAGCGACGATGGGCTAGGTGTTTATGAAGTCATGGATGAAAAAGACCCAATCGATGATGAGGACAGCAATGTAGATGACACCGCCGATCTGTATGCGCAAGGATTAAAGAGATTCATGAGCCATCGTCGGTAGTGGATGAACCTACAAAGGAAATAAATTTGGGAACTGAAGAAGACCCAAGGCCCATTATTATTGCCGCTAACCTCCCTCCGCGGGTAGAAGAAGATCTAATCAAGGTTCTGAGGGAGTATAGTGATTCTTTTGCCTGGTCTTACGAGGACATGCCGGGTCTTGACCCCTCATTGGTGGAACACCGACTCGTACTTAAACCAGGGGCAACGCCCGTAAAGTAAAGGTCAAGAAGATTTCACCCCCACATGGCCTTAAGGATCAAAGAAGAAGTTGATAAGTTATATAAGGCCAGGTTCATTAGGGTAGTTCTATATCCCCAGTGGGTGGCGAACATTATCCCTGTCATCAAGAAGGATGGAAAAGTACGTATTTACATCGATTTCAGGGATCTTAATAAGGCATGTCCCAAAGATGATTTCCCGCTGCCTCACATAGACATCTTGGTGGATAACACCGCCGGGTATGAAGCTTTATCATTCATGGATGGTTATTCTGACTATAATCAGATCCGTCTCGCTCCCGAGGATCAAGAGAAAACCTCCTTCACCACGCCCTGGGGCACGTACTGCTATGTGGTTATGCCGTTCGGTCTAAAGAACGCAGGTGCCACCTACCAAAGGGCGATGATGGCCATCTTCCACGACATGATGCATATCTATATGGAAGCCTACGTGGATGACATCTTGGTGAAGTCAAGAACCAAAGAAGAACACCCCTCTATTCTGGCTAAGGTGTTGTAGAGAGCTAGGGAGTACAAGCTCAAAATGAATCTGAAGAAGTGTGTTTTTGGAGTCTCTTCAGGGAAGCTGCTAGGCTTTATAGTTAGCAAACGGGGGATCCAGATTGATCCTAATAAAGCAAAGGCCGTCATGGAAATGCCCCCGCCGAAGAACATAACGGAACTTCGAGGACTGATTGATAGATTACAATTCATCAGAAGATTCATATCCCAACATTCTCAGAGGTGCCGCCCATTTTATGAATTGCTAAAGGCGGGGGTCAAATTTGAATGGAATGAAGATTGTCAAAAGGCCTATGAGGACCTAAAGAAATATTTATCTAATCCTCCAGTTTTGCAACCTCCTGTCCCTGGGAAACCCCTAATTCTGTATATTTCGGTCATTGAGGACTCCCTAGGGGCGGTTTTAGCACAAGTAGACGATGAAGGGAAAGAGCGGGCAGCTTATTACCTCTCCAGGTTGTTTAACCTGGCTGAGGCTAAATATACCGCTATGGAGAAGACTTGTGCCGTCTTAGTATGGGTAGCTTAGAAGCTTAAACACTATTTCCTAGCCCACCCAGTTAGGTTGATCTCTAGAATGGACCGATCTGTTATCTCTTAGAAAAGTCCGTCCTTTCTAGTAGGTTGGCTCGCTGGCAGAGTTTCCTCTCTCAGTTCGATATCACCTTCGTCATTCAGAAGGCGGTCAAAGGATACGCCATCGCTGAGCATCTTGCCCATCTTCCCATCCCTCACACTGATTCTATTCAGGATGATTTCCCTGATGAGCATCTCTCTGTCCTTACTCATCATCCCTTTTAGTCTCGGCACTTCGACGGTGCACTCAATTCTCAGGGCCGAGAAATAGGTGTTGTTCTGCTCACTCCGGAAGGGGTGACGATTCCCTTTGCTTATCAACTCCTATTTCTTGCTACCAATAACATCGCCGAGTACGAAGCTCTCCTAGCTGGATTGAAGCATGCCTACCTCTTAGGCGCGTGTTACTTGAATATCATAGGGGACTCTCAGCTCGTCCTGCGGCAGGTGTTGTCCACTTACCGCACACGTGACCCTAAGCTCAAGCCATATCAAGATCTTGTCACGCTCCTTGCTAGGCAATTCCGGAAACTTATCTATATCCACACTCCTCGATCTCAGAACATTCTAGCTGATGCTCTAGCGTCCCTTGCTTCCTCTCTATCTTTCCCTCTCAGTCAGAGTACTGAGACTATCGTCGTTCAAAGATTGGACGCACCCTCTCTTCAGGATCCTTGGTATGCCAACCTTAGGAAGACTGTAGAGGCGAGGGCTGAGAAGGAAGATCTTAAGGAAGTATCTTTGACAGAGCTAGAAGAGATCCTGGAGGAAGAAGAATTACCCTGGTATTATGAAATCGAGCTGTATTGCAAGGATGGATCATTCCCAGAAGGGGCAAGCGCTGAACAGTGTAAGTCTATGAGAAGAGCCGCCTCGAGGTATACTATCATTGCAGGAGAACTATACAGGCGTGCTACTAATGGGATTCTCATGAGATGCTTAGACGATGATGAAGCTTGGAAAGTGGCCAAAGCAGCCCATTCTAGTGAGTGCGGAGGTCATGTCAATGGCCAGGCTCTAGCAAAGAAAATCCTTAGGCAGGGCTACTACTGGCTCACTCTAGAGGAAGATTGCTCCCTCTATGTCCGGAGGTGTCTTAAATGCCAACTCCACGCTGATAAGATTCACGCTCCAGCTTCATCGCTTCATCCTCTATCTGCTCCTTGGCCATTCTCTATGTGGGCTTTCGACGTTATCGGCCCGCTCGGTGATCCCAACTCTCAAACCAAACAAAAGTCCTTCATCATTACCGCCACTGAGTACTTCACCAAGTGGGCTGAAGTCGAAGCGTACGTGGAGATTAAAGCTACCACGGTGTGCCGCTTCATCATGAAGAACATCATCTCGCAGTTCGGAGAGCATCGTCACCGACAACGGACCCCAGTTCGTTTCTCAAGAGCTCAAGGACCTATATAAGAAGTTCAATATAGCAGTGTGATGAGGGCATCTCACGACACTCCCTCTAGCTTTGGTCGCATACACACTCTTGATATGGATTGATCATGGTCTCCACTTGTTATCTTCATTTTCCCAAGTTCATTTTATGTATTTTCCTTTTATTGAGTCCTATCTTATGTATTTTCCTTTATTGAGTCATGTGGTTCTAGTCCATTTCCCTTATTTTGCTTAATTGGGACTTATTTCCTTAGTTATGGGCCCATAGGATTGAGTCTAGGTTATGCTTGGTCTTTTGTCCTATTGTCAGGGACATTTTGGTCATGTAAAGAGTGGTTGCCTATATATAGGCCCCATCTCTCCACTTGTACTCACTTTTGATGAATATTGAAAAACCACTTCCTTTTACCTCTTAAATCTCTCTTACTCTCTTTCCCTCACTCTCTCTCTCACTCTCTCTCTCTCCCAAGGGGAGTTCGACCCTCCCTCTCTCTCCTCCTTCCCCCTCACTTACTCCAATCCCCAACCACCTCCACTACCTCACCCACTTCCATTAAGGCCCTCCTCTTCCCCATACCCCCTCATTTACTCCCCCTCCTTGTCCCAAAGCAACTCTTCCACCTCCCAACACAATCCCCCCACTTCCCCACACAAATCCCACCCCTCCCAAGGCCAAATTTCGAATTTTAACCTTCCCTCCACTACCTAGGCCGCCCCATACCCCTCAAGCCAAGTTCGCCCCCACCTTCTCCCTCCCACACCCTCTCTCTTGTGTACACCCACCTCTCCACCTCCACCTCCAGCAGCTTCAGCCCCCTCTCCATCCATCCCTTCCCCACTAGGACCCCTTGGGAGCCCTAACCACATCCCTCCCCCTCCCCAAACCCTCAGCCAACACTCCTAGCTATGCTACTCCCCTTACCCCTCTCCTTGTTCTTGCAAAGATTGAAGCTTCAAGTAGCAGGTCGCAGGCAGCAGAAGGAGGCTCTGAAGTCGCATCTTCCCCGGCCTCTCCCTACTCCTCCTGGTGTCAAGGCCTATATCTCTGGAAAGGTCTTCCAGAGAGCTTTCAAGGCGAGGTGGTTTCGTCGGCATCCGAGCTCGGTGCTGTCCGCAATCACCATTCTTCTCCGACTGTGCAGAACTTCTCAGACCAGAAGCCAGAGCGGCAGAGAAGGCTCTCCCACGACGAACCTTGAAGGAGTCAGCCTTCAGGGTCTTCTACAAAGTTCTTCCTCCCCCTGTTAGCGTCTAGGAAAAGAAGGCAGAATCCCGTTCGGCATCCGAAAACCAGAGATACCAATTTTCTACCACAACCACGCCGGTCTGCCTCCTCACAGTCTGCCCCGACCACCGTCCACTTCTCTGGACACCCAGCTCATCTCCCACATCATAAGACTTCCCCGTTTGTTTTGCTGCAAAGTAGACTCGTATACAATTCCAACGAGTCCAGCGGTGCCAGATTTGGAGCTCAGGAGCGACCGTGCCCGCTTCTGCAACCTGCTGTTTCAGACTGAGCTCGGCCAGAGACCAGAGCTGCATCCATCTTCCAGTCGCCGGAGCAGTCATCCCCCAGATCAGAACGTCGTCCAAAAATTCAAGCCGCACCCCTCTCCGGTTAGCAATCTTTTGGCGCAAGTCTCATCAGATTCTGAGCTCGGTGGATTTATTGGCTGCATCAACATCGACTCCCTGTCCAGAATTACAGAAGCTAGACAGAATCGGCGAAGCTCGGAAACTCGGTTTCCTTTGCATCTCTCCCCACCACGCTTGGCCGGCTGAAGGCCCCTCCCTGCGTGGAGGTAGTTTTGAATGTATTAAGCATAACCCCCACCCCAAGATCACCCCTCCTGCGTGAGGAGTAGTGCTGTACCGTTTGCAATTTCAGGTCAAGCTACATCGCCGCGGCGATCGGGTGCATACCCTCGCCTCCCGGCGCGCCCTCGTCTCCGATCGGGATCGGTGTCTTCACACCGATCAGGTGAGCTTCTGATACTATCCTTAGTAGCCTTATTCCTGCTAGTTTAGTATTGCTTTGATTGCTCGTCGGCGGTGAGAAGAGGGCTCGAACTTGCATGCTAATTTGTTAGTGTCCACCGCGGACCGTGAGTGAGTGCCACCAAGCCCCCGCCTTGCGGGCCAGCCGCCCACAAAGTTGGGTATCCTAGACTCATTTGGGGTCAGCCCTAGCATTGTAAGTCCATTAGAACAATTGGGTCCCGCCCCGGACCTTCATCATTATCTCCCGGACCCACCGGGTAAACGTGTGAATCGGGTGAGCAAAAATCGTCATTGTGAGAATCATTGAGCGCTTGTATGCTTGCGGGTCTAAGTCCTAGGGTCATCTCATCATATTTAGTGGTCTTTGGGCTGTGCCACATCACAGTGCATCATTCATCTCCATATTACCCACAAGGTAACGGTCAAGCCGAAGCCACTAACAAAACCCTTCTCAAAATCATAAAGAAAACATGCGAATCTCACAAATTTTCTGATTGGCCAGAAAGATTAGTGGAAGCTCTATGGGCTTACCGCACCTCCGTCCGCACTCCTACGGGGCAAACCCCCTATGCTCTCACCTATGGAATGGAAGCGGTGCTCCCATACGAGATCCTGGTCCCTTCCCTAAGGGTACAGCTCGATAAGGAACTCAATCTAGATGAACGTCGAGAGGCGTTGCTCGTCCAGTTGGAACTCTTAGACGAGAAGAGGATGAATGCAGCCGATCACGTATCCGTTTATCAAAATAGAGTTTCACGTTATTTTCAAAAGAAGGTAATTGAACACAAATTTCAAAAAGGTGATATGATTTTGAAACGCAAGTTCATTCGGTCTGTAGGTCCTAGGTCTAAATTACAACCTAACTGGGAAGGACCGTTCGTTGTCAAAGAAGCCTATCCAGGGAACGCTTACCGCTTAGTGAACGCAGAGGGCGAGGAGCTCGCTCACGCTTGGAATGGGTTGTATCTTAAGCATTTCTTTCCTTAGAGTCTAGTCAGTGCCACCCCAGTAGCAAGGTGTTCTTTCCCTTTCACCCTGAAGGAGGACCCCGAGCGCAGTAATCACACACTACACGACGTCCCTGGTCGGGTTTCCCACTCTGTAGGCACCGTTTCTCCTTGGCCATGCTTGGGGGAAAGTCAAAGTCCCTGTCCGTTTCTCTCTTCGGCTGAATCTAGGGGCAAGAGGTGAATAAGGGGGCGACGACCAATCTAGACACCTTGATGAGAGGAGGTCTCAAATAGGGGCAGTCCGTTATGACCTGACGCCACAAGAAAGAGAATAAAGCAAAACAAAGAAGCAATCTTCTTGACAAAAGCAAAAGTATATCTCGAAAGTCCATCAATCATAATTCCAAAGCTTCAAGAAAAGTGAAAAGGCTAGGCATGGCAAGAGTGGCAGTACAGTTTCCTCGCGGGACGTTATGGGCCCGATCGTATGCGTGCCTAGAGTGGACAAAGGTTCGATGACGGACACAAAGTCCCGGCGCAACAGATCGAATCTCTGAATGGGTTGACCAGAGAAGAACTCAAGCCCTGAAAACTTCTATATCTGGCTTAATCTTACCCCCGCATTCTATTTTCTTTTTAGGACTAAAACGAATACCCTAGGCATGGCCTTGGTAGAAGCACAGTCACGCGAGTTAGGCCCTAGACAGGGATTGTCACCTCTATTGCACGCCAACCTCGGAAACTCTTAAAGGAGTAGGGAGGACCCACGTCTCTAGGGAAGGCACTGGTTTTCAAAATCCAAAAAAAATCATATATTTCAAAATATAAAAAAATCATATATTTCAAAACCCAAAAACGTTTGAATATGTCAAAATTCAAAAATAACCATCATATGCCATCGCATGCATTGCATTTTCCTTTCGTATTTTTCCACCTATTTAATAAGGCTCCACCTCTTGACCAAATATCAAGAACGGTCAAATTCTAACTTACTGAAGGCAAGGGGTTGAGTCTAAGAACAGATCTAACTTATTTCTTGTCTAAGTATGTGCAAAATACAGGTTCAAAGCCCGAAGATTCAAAGCCCACAAATTAATAGTTTTTGGCTCTGTGACGTGCCTACCTTGGACCGTCACACTATCCCTAACGGACCCACACTGGCCCGTTACCTTATTTCGGAGACCCAATGCTTTGTTTTCAGAAAAGTGTTCTGTAACGCGTCTACCTTAGTCCGTTACCTCATCCTGACGGACTGATATTGGTCCGTTAATCTCTTCGGAGCATAGTATCTGGGTCCTTTGTCTAACGGATTATGTTCAGTCCGTTACGCTTTTGTGACGGCCCTCCTTCGGTTCGTTAAGCTACACAGAAACTTTGTTTTACAGAACAAGTTCAGCTCAATTGTGCAATCAATTCCTTATCTTTCAAGAACCGAACTTTTATTTCATTTCAATTGAACTCATTGTACATCAAGTGGTTGATAAAACTCATACTCTTCATTGCGTTAAGAACAAAATTCAAATTACATTCATTTTTCCATCCGCATGAGGCCGGATCTTGCGCAACTCTTTCACGTAAACACGACGCGCCTCGTCGTCTTCTTCCACTTAGCCTTGCCACGGGCGCATTTTGCTGATCTCCCACATGGTCAGCACATTCCGGGTCGCTCTCTCATCCTCCTCGGTCTCCACCTTTCTAGCTAGAAGGGGAGGGTAGTGTGCAAGTGCAGGAACTTCGGTTCGGGGTAGCCCAACTTGAAGATAGCAATGGTGAGGGTTGTAGATCGCCATGGTAGTGTCCCCCACTAGCTATAGATCTAGGCCTGGCCACCGTGGTACTCTAAGTATGGTTCTCCGAAGAATGCTTGGCCGCATTTTGAACCTCTCCATTGGCATTGTGTTAAGGAAGAGGCGCCATTCATCTCATGTTTTTTTATCCGCTGTCCGGCACTCCACCTGTGAAGAAAACTCAAAGGCACCTCCGATATAGAATAAAGGGTGGCTCCCGAAGATTTGGCTAGCTGTGGTCAAATCCTCCTTGAGTTGAAATTTGATTCTCACTCCCATCCAGCACTCAAGTAGTATCATGGAGCCAAAGAGAGATCCTCCCAGGCAAGCTAAGTTTAGTCCTTCATAAAGGTATGAGAGGACCGCTTGTGAGACAATCCACTAATAATGCTCAGATTTTGGATATCAAGAAGGTGGTTAGTGGTAGGAAAAAGAAAGACCCCGCACAAGCACACCGACACGGCTTTCGCTATGGCTTCGAATCTACCGCTTTTGTTCTTGCAAAAGGCGGTTACCCATTGTGCCATTGGTATCAAGTGGATATGCTTTGGGCTAATCATGGTCCTAACATCCTTTTGGCTATGAATGAAATCACTCAAGATTAGTGAAGGATCTATGGGCTCAATCGTGTGGCATATTAAGTCTTCATCCCCTACTTTGGTCTTAGCAAGGGATAGGTAAGTCTCTACTTCCTCCAAAAGGATTGTGACTTCAAAAGAAGGGAAGAGGAATGTATGAGTTTGGGGATGCCATAGTTCTATAAGGGCTGAGATGCTTGCCCAATCCAAGGACAGCTTGTGGAATTTCTTCCCTAGGACAACTAAGGATTGAAGATGCCATGCCCTTAAGATGAAGATAACCTCTAATGGAAGTACCTTAATCATGGAGCCACCCACTTCAGGTTGGAATAGCACCTCGGGCCAGGAAAAGGCTAAAGAAAGAAGAAGAAGGCGAGGAAAGAAAGGAAGATCATAAGGAAGTGCAAAAATTGAATCTTTTGATTGAACCTTCAAAATTTACCTCTCTTAATGGATTTGAACTAAGGTGTTTGGGGATGCAAGTGAGCCTTTGTAGCTCCCCATGCTCTTTTCTAGCAGCTTTGGGTCCTGTGTGGACCCTTTCCTCCATGGTAAAAGTCCCGAAGCTTCTTTTCATGGTGTTCTTGGCAAATTGATAAGTTTTCTGAACTTACAGCAGAGAAATAAGGTGAGTTGCGAATTTAGGGCTTGATCCTACTTATAGAGCCTTAATTTTGATGTTAGAAGGTGGGACTAAGGTTAGGAAATCTTATCCTAGCTCCAGGAGAGTTCTAGCATGAGTTAGGCCCCTTTTCATCCAACTTTGCATGCTCTTGAGAGAGTCCCGATCGAATTCTACTGCTGTCTCGTGTAACGGTCTATCGTGGGACCGTCACATTACCCTGACGCGCCAGAAGGGATCCGTCACATTCTGTCATCCACCGCTTTCACTCTGTTGACTCTAACGGCCCAGTTTGGTCCGTTACGTTTCCCTGATGCTCCATAGTTGGTCCGTCACACCTTGTGTTCACTTGTTTTTTTCTGTCGATTCTAACGGCTCTAGCATAGTCCGTTACGTACCCTGGCGGTCTTCAGTGGTCCGTTACGTGGTCTGCTACTCGCTGTAGATTCATTCATTTCTCTCCTTGGCCAAACCTGCCAGTCTCAATTACACACATTCACCTGCCAATCTCACATTCATACATTCATTCCATTCCACTCCACGCAACCATACATTCGTCCACATTCACCCATCCATTTCCACACATCCATTCCATTCACACACATCACATCCACACATTCACATTCACATTTAGAAAAACTAAGAAACAACAAAAACAAAATTTCCATTCCATTTTCATTCCACTAACTGTCATGTACAAGTAGGTGTGTCCAAAAGGAAAACAAAAGAACAAAGAAGAACACATCACTCGGCCGGTCTATCTCCCAGACCGTCACTATCCCCGGTGCCCTCCTGCCGCTTGGGAGGCGGCTCCATCTCACTCTGCTCCTCCTCTCGTGGACGTCTCCGATCTGCCTCCTCGTTCCTCCGCCGTCCGGAAGAACTAGCCAGGTAGTTTCCTACTGATCCGCTCGGTGCTCCACTCCGCGTGCCTCCCGCTGCAACACTCCGGGATGTGCTCCGCTTAGGTCCACGGCCTATCATCCGGACTGTCCGCTCTACGGCCCGGAGCTCGGTCTTCAAATCATGAACCTAGAGTCGCGCCTCCCGAGCCTCTGTCTGGTATCTCTCAAGGTCTACTGCTTAGGTAGATGCCCACTCTAATTCTCTGCTCAGCCGGGCCACCTCTGCCTGAAGGCGCCCTGCCTCCGCTCGGGAACGCTCTAGCTCTGCTCGGGTCCGCTCAGTCTCTGCTCGGGCTCGCTCTACCTCGGCCAATGCCACGGTCAGCTCTCTCGCCTGCATTTTTGCATTGCATCATAGTCAGTTCAAGGCATTTAGCGTAAATCATAAGGCATTTAAGTTTGAAGGTTTAATGTCTTACCCGCTCTGCGAGGGTAGCCTCGGCCTCCTCGACTCGAGCTACGGCCTGGGTAAACTTTGCATCTCACTCAGCCCGTCCCCGGCATGCTGTGAAGAGGAGGACGGTGCATCTGGTCTGGTCCTCTGGGCTCCCTCGGCCCGCTGCATTTAGAAGTCAAAATCAGTCAATTATCATAAACATGAACATTCATTTTAAGTCCAAGGTTAGGAAGTTTACCAGAAGCTCCAAGGCCGCCCGATACTCATCCCGTTGCTGGACAGTGGCAAGGAGTAGTCCCTCGAGCTCGGCAATGCGTCCCCGTGGGTCTAGCTGCATTTAGAAAGTTAAAAGTGTCAATGCATATAGAAATCAATCATTCATTGCATATAGCAAAGTTTAGAGTTCATACCGGTCGTCGAGTGCCACAGAAAACTTAGTCGCCGTACCGCTGGGCGTAGGCCTTCAAGTATGCCTCGTCGCTATCAGCTCGCCCGGTCACTACCCCGCCCTTCCGCTTCCAGTCATCAATATACTTTCTCGCCCGGCCGCTCCAATTTACATTGCCACTGATCCCTTTGGAAGATTTCCCCGGCCGCTCGTTGTTTCGGAGAGGGAACGTCACCTTCGGCTGATGCACTCCTCGTGTCCTCATGATCAAGCGGTAGTGGAGAGGCTCGATCACGTTGATGCAATGCAGCCAGATGTCCCGTCCTCTGTAGGCTAAGGAAGCCGCCACCCCCGGTTGCCCCTCGTGTCACTCGTTCCGGTACGGTGTCCAGCGCACCTGGAAGGCCAGTTAAGTTCATATCGGCATTGTAGAAGCATTTAGAAACATAAATAAGCATATAGAAAAGGTTTTAAGTTTGAGAGTTTACCGATGCATGCGGGTATGAGTCAATGTCATCTTGGATCGCCCGGGTCAACCTCTTGATCGACCCCGTATCTCGAGCTACCGACCACCGCCTTACGATGGGAATCTACCCCGAATGTAGCTCGGTCCCTCGCCCGATCCCGGGTAGGTAGAGGAAGACCCAGATCTGCATTTTGCAACATGCGTCAGCATATAGCATAATCAAAAGCATTTAGAAGACATTTAGAAGCATTTATGGCGTTTACCTGTAGATAAGGCGAGGAGCACCTAGCATGGTCTCCCAGTATGTCGCACTGAGGGAGCCGAATAGAAAAGCCAAGATAGCCGCTCCCACGCATATTTGCCCAATCTGTCCAGGTCTTCTAGCAATGGAAGGAGCTTGCAGCTGATGATGTCAGCTCGGGTCGGGAATAGGAGCTTCCTGAATAGCAGCATCAGGAAGCGCCTCAGCACTTTATCCCCATCCGGTCCTGCCTCCGCCGCCATACTCGGGCGCACCTGCTCGACCACTCGGTTGATGTGCTGCTCAGGTAGCTCTCCAACCGCTATCGCCGCTCCCCGGAGTCCCAAACTCTCCTGCAGCACTGATCGTGATAACTGGGACGACGGATGTCCTTCCCTCATCAGGTTCAGCCCTAGCAGCTCCCGGGCTAGCTCTCTGTAGTCGCCATATGTCCATCCCATCACCGCCTTCCCATGCACCCTCAAGCCGCTGATCCTCGCCATGTCTTCTTATGTTGGGATCATGTGCCCCCATGGGAAGATGAAAGCTCGACTAATCCGATTCCACCTCTCGTGCAGCGCATATAAGAGGGTTGTGTCCACTCTCGTCACCTCTATGCTAAGGACTTCCCTGAAGCCCATGGTAGCTAATCTCTCCCTCTCGTACCCCGGCAATGCCAAGTAGACTGCCCATACTTGGAGCCATGTGATTCCTATTCTCCACTATCCCTGCACACATTTAGGTCATAAGTTAGTCATTAGTCACATTGCATTGCTTTAATCATAAACAAAACAACAACAAAATCAAATAATCAAAAAACCCAAAAATATCATTTCTAGTTCTGGCTCCCCTGACGCACTAGTGGTGGCGCATCAGGGAGCGTAACGGTCACTAAAACGACCATTACGCTCCCCTGGAACGGGCGTCGTCCTCTCCGTTCCTCCAGCCTGGGGGTATGGCCAGAATGGCCTACAATGTATCCCAATAGGTCCCCAGACCTATTTCCTTCCCCCTAAGCACACATGCCATCAATTAAAAATTTGAAACTAGGGTTTGGAGCGATTTGGCCTACCTCGGGGTCTTGGCCGCGTTTCTTCTTTTCCGATGCAATGGGCTCGTCCTCGCCGTCGGCAGCTTCTCCGGCATGTTCTCCTCCCTCTTCGGCTCCCTCTAGGGCCAATGGGGCATTTTCTTCCGTTGATTGAGCCACCGCCGCCGCCGTTTCTTCCTCCTCCGGCGAGCTCGTTGTTGGGGGAGCCTCCTCCCGATCCAACCTAGCCTTCATCTTCCTAATAGCCATCCTCTTCTTCCCTTTCTCTTGCATCATGGCAGCCGGAGGGCTCGTCGCCGGTAAGGTTTTGGGAAAGGGTTCTTGGGCGCTCGAGTTTGGCTTTGAGGGGTGTTAGGGCGTGATTAGCACTAATGAGAATGAACAGGGCTCGGTTTGTTTTTTTTGCAAACTCAGGAATTGTAACGGTCTATCGTGGATCCATTACAGTCATCTGACGCACCACACTGAGTCCGTTACGTTACTAAATCATTCTTTGTTGAAAAAAGAGAACCATTGGAATATAACGGATCAAAGCAAATCCGTTACGTTGTTCTAACGCATCAACCCTAGTCCGTCAGGTACTTAGGGCGTTCTTTGTTGAAAATTGTGAACCAGTGAGTCATAACGGATCAAACTAATCCGTTACATTCATTCTGGCGCTCCTTCAGGAGTTCGTAACACTCTGGAATGATGATGATTTCTTGCTTGAATGTTTTCTTGTTTTATCTTATTTATGGAATGGTTATGCCCTGATTATCCTTTCTATTACTATTGATGGCTAACTCTTTCAGTTAAGCAAGATTGTCACATCGCGTTCGCCGAGCAGGTAAGTCAGGTATTGTATCTCGTTCCCTTATCCCTTAATGCATTACTATATACTATCTAAGATATATTATATCGAGAACCGGCTGGTCATTCATGTGTTCTGGGATCTGATGTTCCCCTAAAACAAAAACGATGATGATCTAAGTACACATGTTTAATCGTTGGATAGGCCGTTATGTTGGAAAAGCTTGGGGACGATGGTTCTGCCTTGCACGCCGTGGTTGCAGATGGTGTCTTGACCCTAGTTTTTCTGGTCTAGCAATACTATTCTCGAGTATCTTTCTATTTTATTTTTCTTGGCATTCATTTTGATGATTTTCTTTATTTTAGCCCAACATGCATCAAACGCATCTTTGAGCATTCACGAGCCTCACCTGTCCAAGTGTTTCAGTAATGGTGATTAACTTTGTGTCCATGATCTCGAGTAAGGAGAGTCATTCCACTCTAAATTGAAAGGTTTCCTTCGGTCTTGTCGCTCGATTTTGCTAACTGAAGATTCCTGTCTGGAGTTTAGTTAATTGTCTTTTTCCTTTCCGTTGCTCCGGCCGCTGGCCGTGTTTTCCTTTCCTTAGTTGTTAGTTCCTCTAGACATGCGTCATTTGGTTAGGCTATTTCCTTGCGATTAGTTCAAAATTTTCCAGAAGATTCTTATCGCTCGTTGGTTGAGAACGGGTGTCGTTTGCCTTAATGTCCACTTTTCAGTCGCTTCGCTTCATCTCCGCTTCATCTCCATGTTCCATTTCACTTTCGTTTCACCTCCGCTCGCTCCCCTGCAAAGAGGACTTTAAGGAGGGGCATCTGTTGACACCTATTTTATGACCAATAAGTTGGGTCATCTCCTTACTCATCTTATATGATGCTTCGAGTTGTTCACCCTTGTTGAGTCTTCTTGGTCAGTTAGAGGCCTCTTTCATGGGTCACTTCCTCCTTGGTTGGGTCTAGTTCCTCATCCTTGTCAGCAGGACGTTGCTTGGCAAACTCTCCATTTCATTTCTCATCTTTTTGTCCCTAACGCATCAGTCCTAGCGCGTTACAGTCTCCTAACGCACTTCCATGGACCGTTACTTGATCCCAGAGTCCTGAGCCGACCGTTCTCTTTTCATGCTTATCCTTTGCAATGTAACGGACTTACTTAAATCCGTCACCTTGTCCTAACGCATTATCTCTGATCCGTTACGCTGTCTAGAGTCCTCCTTTCGAAAACTTCGCCTATTGGTCTTATCTCTTAGGGGATAAGGTTGTGTAACGGACCAGTCTTGGCGCATTACTTTCATGTGGTGGTCTATCATGCAACCGTTACATCCATCAGAGTGTTCTAGCAGAACTGCTCTTTCTCTGCTACTCCGTGGCTGAATTAAGAGTTTGATCTGATGATTTCTCTTTCAAATCTGATCCTTTGAACCTTCTGTTTGCTTCTATGGACTCTTGGGAGTATTATCTTTAAGAGTTTGCTAAGAAACGTCCTACTTTCTAGCTGGATTATCCTCTGCTCGACCAGAGAGTTTGAGGGTCTATAAATAGAACCCTTGACTTCATGGCTTGAAGGGGAGATTTCTAGAGTTCGCGACGAAGTGCTGCCGCATCCTAGAGCTAGAACCAATCAAGGAAGGCTGCATCCCACGTCCATCATCGTCCTAAGTCTAGGGAGTACTAGTTTCAAGGGGCTAATTAAGTCTATTTCAAGTTTTTAATTAGTTTTTCCCTCTTCCATCATCCATGGCATGTTCCCTCTTCTTCTTCCATGTTCTTCCTCTTCTTGCATGCATCTAAACCCTCCTCCCATCTTTTAAACACTCCAGAGGGGTTAAAAAAAATAACCACCCCCGGTATTCTCCCTTTCCTTTTGCATGTTCTTCAATTCTTTTGACTTATAGTTACTACACTTGGCAAAGGCTAATCTGGGTGTGTTTTTTCTCCTCTACACTCTTTTGCAGGTTTTCCAAGGTTAAAGCACGAGGCCCAAGCTTCCTGGCCGACTGGGAAGGTTGGAGATCAAAGATTTTTCAATTCTATTCTGCAGACGTCTGACGGATCAGGGGAGGCGCGTTATAGTATTCTGGCGCATCAGTATTAGTCTGTTACGCTTCACAGAGTTGCAGATCACAGCTTCTAGTTTTCTCTCTCCTATGGGCGGGTGCTTCATCCACCTATTCTAAGGTACTTTTCAAGTCTTTGGCTTATTATTTTACCTTAGTGGCGATCACGTTCCTTCTTAGTTGGGAAATAGCTCTCTCTCTCTTCATTTCTTTCCTTTAATTACTTGCTTGTTCCACCCCTAGCGGTGTGTTTTCTATCCCTTTTGCTCCACGCTCGGCGTGTGTTTTTTATTTCCTCTTTAGTTTAGTTACTTGATTGAGAGTTTTTGCCATGCTTGGATGTCATGCTGGTTGCATAGGTGTATGTTGTGCATGCTTATTAGTAGATTGATTACATTTATATCTTCATAATTGATCACCTCATCTTGCAATAACGGAATCATCATCATCACAAATAATAATCAACAATCGGGCGATCTCTCACCGGGCGGCACTCGGATCTCTCAAGGAGAAAGGAGGGAAGAGGGATGCACAAAGGGGCAAGGCTCCTTACGTGATTATAACTCTTCTTTCATACAACATACGTAACAACACCTTTAGCCCCCTTTATATATAGGGAAGGCCATAACATACATACCATTAGACTTTGCCTATTTGCATATATATCCTAGCCTAATAAAACAAAACCCAACAACCCTTATTTGACTTGTGGGTTTAAATAAAATAAAATACACATAACTTTGACTGTGACTAGCCTAATAAAACAAAAGTAAAGATACATGTAGTAATACATGTATTTTACACACGTACATACTCAATAGTTAAATACGTACAAATACACACAAGTATCTACTCAGGATGCCGAGTCTTCGAGTGAGTCTCCGAGCCACAAGCTCGGCGCAGTCGGGGCGGTGCGGCGTCGGCTGGGAGTAGTGGGCCCGGTGGTGTCCCCACAAACCCTCCCGGGGCGGCTGGAAGTCGACTCCGTCGAGTAAGGGGGGACACTGCTGTGGTAGTGCTCCAGCAGATCTTGATCGAGGCGCTGAAGATCTTCCCGGCTGATCCAGTAATCATCAGAAGGTGGTCGATCCCGCCAGCGGACAAGGTAGCGCTGGTACACCTGACTCCGTGTAGTAGTCACCTGCTCATCCAGTATCCTCTCAATTTGCTCGCGCGATGCTCTCGAGACTGTGGGACGCACAGGGGTGGGCTCACTCACAATGGGAGGAGAAGGCTCGAAAGGGTCACTAGGAATCGCTGTGGGTTCCTTGTAGGCCACTAGGTATGCCATATTAAAGGTCGAGCTAATCCCATATTCAGGAGTAAAGTCCACAACATACGCATTGGAGCTAATCTTCTGCAGAATTGGGAAGGGACCATCACTACGGGCTTGTAACTTTTTAACGGCTCCCGAGGGGAGTCGTTCTGGTCGAACCCGTACCATAACCATGTCACCTTCTTAGAATTCATGGTGACGCCTATGCGAATCAGCCAAGCATTTGTAAGTTTCATTACTAAGGTTTATTTGCTTACTAATTGACTCATGCAGACTTTTGACATACTGTGTAAATTCCTCAACTGACTTAGATGTTCTAGACTCGAGGGGAAGGGGAATGAGATCCACAGATTTCCTAGATTTGTAGCTGTGCACGACCTCAAATGGACTCATACCTATGGACCTATTGACAGAGCTATTATATGCAACTTTGGCCCTGGGCAAAAGAAGGTCCCAAGTGCCAAGATGATCCCCTACAAGACATCTCAGTAAATTCTCTAAACTCCTGTTGACGACCTCGGTTTGCCCATCGGTTTGGGGATGATAGGCAGTAGAAAATTTCAGCTTAGTGCCAACTAGGTGCCAAAGTGTATTTCAAAAATAGCTAGTGAACCGGACATCTCAGTCAAACACTATAGTTTAGGGGAGACCATGCAAACGCACGACTTCATCAAAGAATAGGTGGGCTACTCTAGATGCATCAGATGTTTTGGAATATGCAATGAAGTGGGTAATCTTAGAGAACCTATCAACTACCACGAAGATGGAGTCATGTTTGTGAGCAGTGCGTGGTAATCCAAGGATAAAATCCATGCTCACATCAACCCATGGTCTATCAGGGATGAGGAGAGGAGTGTAAAGACCAGTGTTCTGTTTGACCTGTTTGGCCATTGTGCATGTCCTACACTGGGCTACAATTTTAGCCACATCTTTCTTCAGGCCAGGCCAATAAAAGTGCTCCTCTACAGAATGGATGGTCTTGTTGCGTCCAAAGTGACCAGCAAGACCTCCAGCATGCATTTCCCAGATCAGAAAGTCCCGAACAGAAATTCTCGAGACACAGAGTTGCTGTCCTCGAAAAAGAAAACCATCCTGGAGAAGATAGTCAGCATAAGTGGTCGAGGATCCAGCAGACAAGGCAGAGTAGGCAGGGCCAAAGTCGGGACACTCTCCATAGAGTTCCTTCAGGCGGTCAAATCCGGTGACCTCTACCCGAACAGTGGAAAGAAGGGAGACCCTTCGACTCAAGGCGTCGGCTACCTTATTCTCTTTTCCAGCCTTATGTTTTAGGACAAAGGTGAAGGACTGGAGGAATTCTACCCACCGACCATGCTTGGGGTTTAAGCCCTTCTGAGAGCTAAGGAATTTTAAAGCCTCGTGGTCCGAGTATAAGATAAACTCTTGTGGTAAGAGATATTGTCTCCAGTGTTTGAGGGCTTGGACCACGGCATAGAACTCCTTATCATATGTGGAGTATCGAAGCTTTGAATCAGAAAGCTTCTCACTGAAATAAGCCACGGGGCGGCTTTCCTGGCTAAGCACTCCTCCTATTCCTACGCTAGATGCATCACAGGATATCTCGAAGACTTTAGAAAAGTCTGGCAGGCGGAGGACTGGGGCTTTGGTCATGAGCTCCTTTATGGCACGAAAAGCCTGAGAGGCGGCTTTGGTCCATTCAAAATTTAACTTACAGATACAATCCGTAATGGGTGCCATAATGGTGCTGAAGCTCTTAATTAAGCGTCTATAAAAAGTGGCTAGCCCATGGAAGCTGCGAACGTCATGGACGTTCTGGGGCTCCGGCCAGTCAACTAAGGCTTGGACCTTGGATTGGTCCACAAACACTCCATGACTCGAAACCACAAATCCGAGGAAAGTGACCCGGTCTGTCATGAATTAACATTTCTTAAGGTTGGCATACAGAGTCTCTCTCCTCAAAGTCTCACAGACTTCCCTCAATTGTTGGATGTGGTCATGAGGGTTGTGGCTATAGATGAGAATGTTGTCGAAGTAGACGACAACAAAGCGACCGATGAGAGGGTGGAGGACTTCCGTCATAAGCCGCATGAATGTGCTGGGGGCATTGGATAGCCCAAACGGTATGACAAGCCACTCGTACAAACCTTCTTTTATTTTGAAGGTTGTCTTCCACTCATCCCCTGGTCGGATTCGGACCTGGTGGTAGCCACTTTTCAAGTCAATCTTGAAAAATATGGTGGCTCCACTCATCATGTCAAGCATGTCATCAAGACGGGGAATGGGAAATCTATACTTGACAGTGATTTTGTTGATGGCGCGGCTGTCAACACACATCTGCCAGGTGCCATCTTTCTTGGGTATGAGCAAGGCAGGGACAGCACATGGGCTCTTGCTCACCCTGAGGAAACCCTTTTGGATAAGGTCCTCAATAATTCTTTGGAGCTCAGCATGCTCCTTAGGGTTCAGTCGGTAATGATAAAGGTTGGGTAGGGTGGACCTAGGGACAAGGTCAATGGCATGTTGTACATCACGCATGGGAGGGAGTCTAGAGGGCAAGTCCTCGGAAAAAATGTCTTGGAAGTCTTGCAAGATTACCTGGACTTCAGGTGGGACTGAGACATGGGACTCCTCGGGTGTGATGGTGACGACAATAGCCCAAATAGGGGCACCCTCGATAACCTCTCTATTCAGCTCACGGACACCTATGAAGTTAAGGCGCCTAACTAGGTCAAGACTAACCTTAGGGGCCTTTGGACTAGGTGTGGTAGGTGCTGAAGAAGAGGGAATAGATAGTTTCCCTTTCTGTGGGAGTTCGGGGACCCTCCTAAATCTTGGGGGTTCCAGTGGAGGTAGAGGTGGAGCTCTTTCCCGAGGCCACCTTTGGAGGTGTCGGATACAGCTGAATCTTCTTCCCATTGTAGAAGAAGGAACACTGGTTGGATCGACCGAATGTAGTAAGGTCTACATCATAGATCCACGGTCGTCCTAGGATGATGCTACCGACCTTCATAGGCACTACATCGCACAAGATCTGTCCTTGGTAGGACTGGAATTGGATGGGAATGACACATGTAGTGGTGACTGGGATAGACATATCGTCAACCCAAGCCACGTTGTATGGCCTCGGATGAGAATGGGTAGGTAGACCTAGACAGAAGATAAAGTCTGAAGAGACTGCATTGATACAGCTCTCGTTGTCAAAAATCACCTTGCAGGGTTGAGACTTTACGATGATATAGGTTTGGAAGATGGAGGTTCGACGCCAGTCGTCCTCCTGGGGGTGTGTTAATATGCAACGAACTACACCCAATCTTCCCTGGCTTGAACTCTCGGTAATATCTCTCACTTGCATGTACTCGACACGAGTTCCATCATACCTTGCATCCATTTCCTCAAACTGGGCAATGAGGTTAGGATCGGCCTCATACCTCTCAATGGCTTCTTCTTGCTAAGGTGGAAGCTCCACAGACTGGGGGTCGGTGATGACTAAGGCTCGGGTGGGGCAATTGGAGGCAACATGCCCTAGGTTATGACACCTAAAGTAATGAATTCCCGAGACAGGGACTAGTTGGGAGGTGCTAGGGATGACTCCCTTTCCCTTGTCATCTCTCCTATCAGTTGGCAGAGTGTACTCCAGCCTGGGCACAGCAGCGGGTGTAGGTAAGGGGTTCCGTGGGAAAGGAACATTAGGGGCAACGGCTCGGAGTGGGGTAGCAGTAGGGACATAGGAAGTGAAGGGGCCAGGCCTCTCAGAGTAGCGGACCATGGGGTTTCGGGCCTCCGTTTGGCGGTACGTGGGGACCCGAGGTGGGACCACCCTTTGAAACCGCTCGACATCTCGAGCAACATGGTAGGCGTGCTCGAGGGTGTTAACCTCTCGTAGAAACAGCTCTCGCTGTATCCTCTCGTGTAGGCCAACCCTGAATCGGGAGAGGGTGACAGAGGCATCCTCCATGACTCGACTCCGAAGGAAGAAGTCATCAAATTTGGTGATGTACTCATCCACGGACTTTCCATCTTGGGTGAGTTTCTACCTTTTGTCTAAAAGATAATGATGGTAGGAGAGTGGCAGATACTTCTCCCTCCGTTTCTCCTTTATTTCTTCCCACGTGCTTATGGGCTCCTCTCGTCTCCTTGCTAGGAGATTTTCGATGTTGCACCAGTAGGTCTTGGCTTGACCTAGGAGTATCATTTTAACAAACCTCACCCTTGTAGCAGGGGTCATGCGGCGATGCCAGTCAAAATATTGATCCATCCCGATCTCCCAATCAAGGTATGTAGCGGGGTTTAGGGACCCATCAAAACTCGGAGCGTCAATCTTGACGTTTCGTAGGATGATATCCTCATCGTCGTGGTCTCTCTCTCGAGGCGCACAGGCCTCTTGCTCTCTACCTTGGGGAGCTTGATTTTGGCGGGCTTGGTCTCTCTCCTCCCTAGGATTGGCTACAGGATCACCGCGGCCATTCACTTTTCCTTCCTCTCCCTTCAGTCGTTCCTCTAAAGCCTGGATCCTCTCATCTACCTCCGCTCGTAATTGGCCTAAGGATTCCTTAAAGTGGGCCATAAGGTTATGTTCGAGCTGGACTAGCATAACACTCACGCTCTTTTGATCCATGGGTAGCGTTGAAGGGCGCTCTAGATGGCCTGATGAATTCCTAGACCAGCGTGGCATGCACGGACATAGACCTAAATGATGCAATCCTGGGACCGAAAATTAGCAAGCGATAGACCCGAATTTTGTTGGCTAATAGGCAAAGGGTCAATTCGAAGGCACCGGTTAGGGAGAGTTATTTGCCCGTAGGCGGAGTAGTTGTGGAACTACTTCCTGATAATTAGGGTGCTCTAATGTGACAGTTCTAGGGCTTAAAGGATGGGTACATGCAAGCTCTCTCTCTCTCCGTCCACAGCGATGCACTTAGGAGACTGGCTGCATGGATATGGCTCTCTCTCTTACTTCGTCGCGTGGTAATTGAAAAGATACTAAATGAGCAAGTGAGGGGAGCACGTACCTAGCTAGACTGAAAAGTCTAACTCCGACCGGAGACGAGGGCGAGTGGGGACGTGTGGATCCGCACGGCGTCGATGAAGCTTGAGCAGTTACAATGAATTCACTCTGTTGAGTCCCGGAGGATGGCAATCAAGAGGGGAGGGGTGAATTGATGGCCCAATAAAAACTAAAAACGAGCTACACGGAACCAAGGCAAGATAAACAACAAACTCAAAACTAGCATGAACAGAAACACACACGTGAATGCGTGATGATGGGGTGATTTATTAACAAGCAATTGAATTCTCTCCTCACCGTGAAGCCCACACAGTTTAGCAGAAAACCAAACCACAAAGTGCACACGGAATTTTTAGGTGGTTCGGGTACACACCGTGTCCCCTAGGTCCACCCCTCACACGGAGGATTAACTTCCACTAGACAGTGAAACACACACACCCGATGTTTACAACAGCAACCACACACACACGCTGTGTAGAACAGCAAGCACAAACACACATACACGTTCGTGTTGTCGAACACGAACACACATACACAAATCTCGGATTTACTGATTACAAACAGATGATGAAGTTAAACTCAAGGTATTCAAAGTGAGAAGAGTGAAAAGAGGTTGGATTATCCTGGTTGGAGCTCCCCCTATCACTTCCACGAATTTAATCGAACACTTTATGCAGCACGGTGACGATCTTGGCTTGAATGAAGCTTTGCGTTGATTTTGGATCACATCCAGCAGCTGTGGCTTGTATGGAAGTAGTTCTCCTCCTCCTTCCCTTCACTTTCACGCACTCTTCAAGCTGGAACCAGGTCAGGAGGTGGCGACTTCAACCTGCCAACACAAGGGGTTAGAAAGAAAGCTTACAGCTCAACATACGATATTTCCCCTTAGGGTTTTCATCAACCAAGCGACATTATATATGCCAAGAGAGTTCTGGGGACGGTCAAGGGACCAGATCCGCAAAATGTGGAGCAAAGCACGGGCCCCCAACCTAAAACAAATGACCCATGAGGTCGAAACTCCAAGGGTCAACAAATACGGCTCGGCCCAGAAATGAAGGGGTCGACCCTTGGGGTCGACCCTCGTGGGTGGTTTTTCTGCCCAGAAGGCATGGGTCGACCCCTGGGGTCGACCCTCTCAGGAACGCTTGCTGTTTAAGAATTTTTACTGAAGGGGTCGACCCTTGGGGTCGACCCACAGCCTGAGGGGTCGACCCTTGGGGTCGACCCTCGCAGTCCAGAACCAACAACCAGCGGGCCAAAAAATAAAGACAACAGGGGGCGACCCCTGGGGTCGACCCTTGGCTAGGGGTCGACCCTTGGGGTCGACCCTTTCAGCCAGAACACGAATTTGCCGAGAACGCGATCCAAACGACCGAGTCAAGTTCCAGAACGTCTAAAATAAACATGCAAACCATGAGAAGTGTTCAAGAACAAGTTTATGAGCTACAAAAATGGTTTTTAAGGCATGTCAATCAATTAAGCTTAAACCATTTCATACTTAGACATAATTCAAATGAGAGACGATCTTAAAGGACTTCAATCACAAAATTGAAAATCAAGGTTGAAGTCGATCTCACCAAACGTCCCAGAGCATTGAAATTCTTGTCCTTGAAGATTGGCCTGTCAAAATATCTCGCAGTTAATTCTTTCATTCAAACTGTCAAATTAACTCACTTACCCTCAAGAAGATTGCATTGAGCCTTCATAACACGCCAAAACCTCATATGACGGAGTTGGGATTCAAGACGTTAGAAGGACTCATTTTCAGTTCAAAAAGAATTTGGTCAACATCAAAACCATAAGGCATTTTACATGAGGAGGGGGTTCAACAATCTCCCCCTTTTTGATGATGACAAAATTTAAAATTGCATTTTTGATCAATGTAAACTACCATTCAAGAATAAATGAAACCACATAATTATGAACCATATCAACCACAAATATTGAACTGAATTCACCATGCTGAACCGATATCAAAGGCAACTTAACAAAACATGTGAGATTGAGTAGCATTACCACAAGGTGTGCCGACAACAAGAGGAAATAGGAAGAGTTCAAATGCAATAACAATGAGACATGAAGGAACTTGAGACTCACACAATATGATATGACACACATGACTCTAAAATACAAAACTAAAATGCAAACTAAAGGCAACTGAAAAAATGAGCACACATGCATGCAAGCATTCATCACACATACATATAAGTAGCCGAAATAGTCTTTTCTCCCCCTTTGGCAACATCAAAAAGGAGGGGGTGAAATAAGAAGTAGATAAAGTCCAAGCTCCAAGAGCAATGACATCTAATCTTCATCGGACGACGGGGAGTTGTGCGGACGCCTCATATAGCCCAAGATTTCTTCAAGCAAGTGGGTTTGATTATCAAATGTGTCTTGAACAGACTGGGTGTGCTCTTGATGACTAAGTTTCAGATCCGCAAGTTGTTGTTGCATGCCCTCCAAAGTCTCCCCATAACTGTCTAACCGGTCATCTATCGAGTCCAACCGATCCATGAGTAGCTGAACCACCTCGGAAGGCATATCTTCGGCAGGTGGGGCCTGTTCATATTCATCAGATTCATCCTCAAAACGGATCTCTTGTTCTGTACTTTTCAGAGTGCGAACTAAGTTTCCATCAAGCAGCTCATATCCCATATTATGGCAAATGGAATGAATTGTGAAAATGTCAGCCTCTCGTATAGTTTGTGAGATTTCGGTGGAGAGATCAATACCCAAATGTGTAAATACGGCAGTGAGTGCAGTAGCATATGGAATGGTGCGGTTCTTGTGCTTCATGCTATTGCTCATATGAAATAAAAGCATGGCTGGGAAATTCACAGGAATACCACTTAAAATGCAGTAGAAAAGAAACATGTGAATTTCAGTGACCTTGTCATGACCGCCGCCCCGGGGAAGTAGAATTGTGGTGATCATTCTGTGTAAAATGTGTTGCATGGGCGAAAAATGATTTGCATTCAGTCCTGCCACAGAACGGTTACCCCTTTCTTCACCTTTCATCATTTGAAAAACTGCATCTTCAGGAATTTCAATATCTCCAAGCATAAAACCTTCAGTCGGGAGATTAAATGATGCTCCCAAAAATTCTGTAGTGAGAATTAACCGATGGCCATGAACCATTGTAGTTGGATGCTCCCCGGACATGATAAAATTGCCATAAAATTGATGTACCAAGTTGGGATATATACGTCGATGTGCAGACATGAAATATTCTAGATTCGGCTGACTGCATAACATATCAACGAGTCCCGAAAGATGACGATGTAAGTTTACAAGAGATACCGACCGCGGCCGGAGGACTTTTCTATCCAATACTTTGGGTGGCGGTGCCGGTCCTCTGCCTGGGATGCCCGCCCGACCACGTCGTGCTGGGGCCGCACTCGACTCTCCACGGCTGCGAGAAGCTTGCCTCTTTGGCGCCATCTAACCACAAATCGACGGAACCGGAGATGAGGGAATAGATCAAAATGGCTCAACTTGGAGAGAGATGCTTCCACGAGAGAGAATGGGGATCCTCCACACATCAAGAACTTACCTCAGTGAAGGGAAGAACAACGAGACGCGGTGCTAGCGTCGGAAGAATGATCCGCGCGGGTAGCCACCGAGAGGGCCGCGCTAAGGCACAAAGGGGGATGCCAAGGAGGGGTGTAATGTTTGGAGAAAGAGGTGGCTTTAGGCTAGAAGGGGGCTTGAGGGGTTTTAAGGGATGGGAGGGGAGGAAACTTAGGGTTTCCTCCCTTATTGGAGCCGGTTCGGACGCGGCGAGGCCGCCCGACCGGAACGGGTCGACCCTATGGGTCGTCCCCTTTTAAACCCCGCCCCAGAACATTACCCGTTAGCGAGGGTCGACCCTTGGGGTCGACCCTTTCAGGGTTTGCTGCAAAAACTGAAGAAAACGTAAGTTTAAGGAAGCGAATGATATGGCTCGAGTCCCCAGTGATTATATTGAGTTGGAATCAAGAAATTGGAGTTATATGAATGGGTATACACACTGGGGAACTTGTTTCAAGAATGACTTAGACCATAGAAGGTGTTCATTGTTTCCCATCTTCGAAAATTCAGATTTTGATATCAATTGCTCTTTTGCTGGCCTTAAGAAAATTCAAGGAATTATCAGCCATAGAATTTGCAAAGCCAATGGTTGTATACTATAATAAGAACATGCATACCATGCAATCAAGGTTTTCATGCAAAAGAAATAGAAAATTTTTGTGGTTTTTTCAAGCACGACTATGCACATGCATGACAAAAAAAAATGACACACTACATGCAATGCAATGACATTGATGCACATGATTAAGACTCAGATTGATCTATCCTACAAACCCCTAGTTCCCTTCTAAATGATGTGAACTTGTCTACACTAAGAGGTTTGGTGAAAATGTCGGCAATTTGATGATCTGTCTCAACAAAACTGATGTTAATATCACCCTTACTCACATGGTCTCTGATGAAATGATGTTTAATTTCAATATGCTTGGTGCGGGAGTGATGAACTGGATTTTTGGACAGATTTATGGCGGATGTGTTATCACAAAGAATTGGGGTGTTTTTAAAGGAAATGCCATAATCAATCATTTGCTGTTGGATCCATAGCACTTGGGTAACGCAACTACCGACAGCCACATACTCGGCTTCGGCTGTTGATAATGCCACTGAATTTTGTTTCTTGGAGGCCCATGAGACCACACAACCCCCAAGAAAATGGCAATAACCACTAGTGCTTTTCCGATCCATCTTACAACCCGCGTAATCGGCGTCAGAATAAGCGACAAGTTCAAAGCATGAATTCCGTGGAAACCACAATCCTAAGTTAACTGTACCAGCAATATATCTAAAAATCCGTTTCACAGCCGACAAATGAGATTCCTTTGGATTTGACTGAAATCTTGCACATAGACAAACAGCAAATTGTATGTCGGGCCTGCTGGCAGTTAGATACAATAGTGAACCTATCATACTTCTAAAGAGTTTTTGGTCCACTGATGTACCTTTCTCATCTTGATCAATTTTTAATGAAGTGGACATGGGTGTTGGTTGTGGCTTAGTTGATGCCAAACCGAATTTTTTCAGCAGCTCCATTGCATATTTCTTTTGGTGTATGAACAACCCGTCCACCGTTTGATGTACCTGCAATCCCAAAAAGAAGGTTAACTCTCCCATGAGGCTCATCTCGAACTCACTTTGCATCAATTTTGCAAAGTCGTTGCTAAGGGCATCTTTAGTGGAGCCAAAAATAATGTCATCAACGTAAACTTGAACAATCAAGATTTCCACACCATTCAATTTTGTGAAGAGGGTTTGATCAACATTACCTCGTTTGAATTCATGTTGAATGAGGAATTCACTTAACCTTTCATACCATGCACGAGGTGCTTGTTTCAGACCGTAAAGTGCCTTGTCCAGCTTGTACACATGGTCTAAATACTTTGTGTCTTCAAACCCCGGTGGTTGCTCCACATACACGTCCTCCTGGATATAGCCATTCAAAAATGCACTCTTAACATCCATTTGAAATAATTTGATGTTATGACAACATGCAAATGCTAAGAGAACCCTCACTGCCTCAAGTCTTGCTACTGGAGCAAAAGACTCATCGAAGTCAACTCCTAATTCTTGGCTATAACCCTTGGCTACAAGCCTGGCCTTGTTCCTAATTACCACTCCTTGATCGTTTGTTTTATTTCGAAACACCCATTTGGTTCCGATCACGGAGTGATTCTTAGGACATGGTACGAGGAACCACACCTTGTTCCTTTGAAACTGGTGTAGTTCTTCTTGCATGGCCATGATCCATGACTCATCTTTCAAGGCCTCTTCAATGGAGTGAGGTTCAAATTGAGAGGGCAAGGCTAATAAGTCATGAGTTTCAACTTCCCTGAAGGAGGCTCGTGTCCTTATCCCTTCTTGTACATTTCCCAATACATTCTCCAGAGGATGGTCCTTTGCAAATGTCCATTGCAACGGTAGCTCCTGTTCAAGTTGAGTTTCCTGATTTACATCTTCTTCTTTTGGTTCTTCCTCTTCTTGTTTTTCTGAATTTTCTTGCTTCTTCTCGATATTGTCATCTTTCAACACATCATCCTGCAAAATAGATTTTTTATCAGTTCTAAATGGAGATGACTCATCAATAATAACATGTGGACTTTCTTCAACTACGAGAGTTCTCAAATTATATACTCGATATGCTCTCGAATTGAGAGAGTACCCAAGCAATATGCCTTTGTCACTTTTGGGATCAAATTTAGTCAAGTCCTTCTTACCATTGTTATGAATGTAGCATATTGAGCCAAACGGTCTCAAATATGAGATGTTTGGCTTCTTACCTCGGTATAGCTCATATGGAGTTTTCTTCAACAATGGTCTTACCATGGCTCGATTTATGATGTAGCAGGCCGTGTTCACTGCTTCAGCCCAAAAGTACCTTGGTATTTTATTCTCATTCAGCATGGTTCTTGCCATCTCAACTAGCGTTCTGTTCTTCCTTTCCACAACTCCATTCTGTTCCGGAGTTCTAGGTGCGGAGAAGTCATGCATATAGCCTTGAGCCCTGTAAAAATTGCTGAACTCATGGTTATCAAATTCTCGGCCGTGATCACTCCGCACAGCTTTGATGCAATACCCTTTATCATTTTGAACAAATCTGTAAAATGTTTCAAATTCCGTCAGGGCATCATTTTTATGAGAGAGAAAATAGACCCAACAGAATCTTGAATAATCATCCACAATCACAAATCCATATAGTTTACCACCCAAGCTGTGAGTTCTACTTGGTCCGAAGAGATCAATGTGGATGAGTTCAAGAGGTCTTGATGTGGTCACATCTTATTTGGACTTGAATGATGTCCTTGTTTGTTTGCCCATGCTGCAAGCTCCACAAATTCCATCATTGACGGCCTTCAACTTGGGCAGTCCAACCACCAAATCCTTTCTGGATAATTTCAGCAATACATTGAAGCTAGCATGCCCAAGCCGCCGATGCCAGAGCCAAGCATCATCGTTGCTCCTTGCAGTTAAACATAAGTTTTCATGAGAAGCATCATTCAAGTCTATCATGTAAACATTGTTATACCTGAAACCAATGAATTTGATCTCTTGAGTATTCCTATTCAAAACAGTGCAGTGGTTAGAATCAAAAATCACATTGCATCCCTTATCACAAAGTTGACTTATGCTTAAAAGATTATGTTGCAAACCCTTCACAAGCAATACATTTTCAATGGTATGATTTTGATTCTTACCTATCTTACCTTCCCCAATAATTTTACCTTTGTCTTTACCACCGAATGCTACCGTTCCACCATCCTTTTCTTGCAGGTCCACTAACCATTCCTTGTTTCCCGTCATATATCGAGAGCAACCGCTGTCCAAATACCATTTGTTCCTTTGAGCTCTCGAGTGGACCTGCAATTCAACCAAAGTTCTTATGGAGATTTTGGTACCCAAGCAAGCTTGGGTCCATGATGGTTAGAGGTATGATGCATATATGATCTTTTTCTGAATCTAACAGAATTTTCTTCATCATATTTCAGAATTTTACAATCATACATATCATGACCCATTTTTTCACAATAGAAACAAGTGATGGCTCTATCTCTTTTTCTCCATCTACCAACATTCGAAAAGGAGTTATGCATGTGTTTCTTTGGTTTAAGAGATGTTGAACTTGATCTTTCAAGGATGGCAAGGGCATCCTTCAACATTTTTATTTCAGCCAATTGAGATTGACTTTGTTTTTCAGCCTTTTCTTTGGCTTCATTACAAGCCGAGATTTGAAGCTTTTCTTGTTCCATGTCATCTTTCAATTCTTCATGCATTTTTAGAAATGTAGATTGTTCTTCTCTCATACATGAAATCTCTTCTTCAAATAATTCAATTTTGGATGAAAGAATTTCATTTTCTGATTTTAAAGCATGGCACTCTTCACATGATTTTTTAGTATGCACAAAATGATCAATTTTCTTTTTCAAATTTCTGTTTTCAGATTTGAATCTCTTACATTTTTCATATAAAGATTCATATGCAATTTGCCATTGTTCAGAGGTGAGAGTTTCAGTTTCAGAATCTACCTCATTTCCTTCGTCGTCATTTGCCATGAGGCATAGATTCTGGACTAGCTCCTCTAGTCCATCTTCATTTCCGGACTCCTCTTGATCTTCATCGCTCCATGTGGCCATCATGGCCTTGGGCTTTCTGAACTTGCCTTTCTTTACCTTCTTGATGAGATCGGGGCACTCACCCCGCATATGGCCGGGTTTCTTGCATTCATAGCAAATCACTTCTTCTCTCTTGCTATTTTCTCCTCTGTTTGGACCTTGCCTTCTTAGTCCTTTTCTGAACTGACCACCAAAATTTCTGGTTTGTTTCACAAACCGTCTTGCCCTTTGTGTGATCATGGCAACTAATTCTTCATCTTCAGTGTTGCCTATTGAATCATTTTCACTGCCCTCTGAGTCGTGTGGATTCACCTTTAGAGCCATTGTGGTAACAACTTTCTTTTTCTTGTGATCCTCCTCACTCCTTTTGATGTTTATCTCGTAAGTCATCAGCGAGCCAATTAACTCATCAAGGGTTAAGGTACTTAGATCCTTGGAGTCTTCAATTACAGTGGCCTTTGTATGCCACTGTAGAGTGAGGGATCTTAGGACTTTTCTGACGAGTTCCTTGTTGGAATACTCCTTGCCAAGTATCTTTAGTCCATTGGTAATCTCGGTTAGCCTTGCAAACATGTCAGAAATTGATTCTTCTGACTTCATTGCGAATAGCTCATAGTCCCGAACTAGGAGGTTGGCTTTTGTTTCTTTGACTTCCGATGTTCCTTCATATATAAGCCGTAGCTTATCCCACATCTCCTGCGCAGAGGCACACATAGATATTCGTGAGTATTCGTTAGGATGAACGGCACATTGAATTATATTCATAGCCTTAAAGTTCGTTGAACACTTCTCTATATCTTCTTCATCCCATTCATCTTCTTTTTCAGATAAAACATATGGACCCTTACTTATGACACGCCAAACATCATAGTCCTGGGCACGTAGGAAAACATACATTCTATTCTTCCAGTAAGGGTAGTTCGATCCATCAAAGAACTGAGGTCTTTGAATGGAATGCCCTTCGGGCATCATCCCTCTGTTTGCCATTAAACGGGATCTGCTCTGACGACCGTGAGATCGTAAATCAACCAGAGCACAAGGCTCTGATACCAATTGTTGAGTCCCGGAGGGTGGCAATCAAGAGGGGAGGGGTGAATTGATGGCCCAATAAAAACTAAAAACGAGCTACACGAAACCAAGGCAAGATAAACAACAAACTCAAAACTAGCATGAACAGAAACACACACGTGAATGCGTGATGATGGGGTGATTTATTAACAAGCAATTGAATTCTCTCCTCACCGTGAAGCCCACACGGTTTAGCAGAAAACCAAACCACAAAGTGCACACGGAATTTTTAGGTGGTTCGGGTACACACCGTGTCCCCTACGTCCACCCCTCACACGGAGGATTAACTTCCACTAGACAGTGAAACACACACACCCGCTGTTTACAACAGCAACCACACACACACGCTGTGTAGAACAGCAAGCACAAACACACATACACGTTCGTGTTGTCGAACACGAACACACACACACAAATCTCGGATTTACTGATTACAAACAGATGATGAAGTTAAACTCAAGGTATTCAAAGTGAGAAGAGTGAAAAGATGTTGGATTATCCTGGTTGGAGCTCCCCCTATCACTTCCACGAATTTAATCGAACACTTTATGCAGCACGGTGACGATCTTGGCTTGAATGAAGCTTTGGGTTGATTTTGGATCGCATCCAGCAGCTGTGGCTTGTATGGAAGTAGTTCTCCTCCTCCTTCCCTTCACTTTCACGCACTCTTCAAGCTGGAACCAGGTCAGGAGGTGGCGACTTCAACCTGCCAACACAAGGGGTTAGAAAGAAAGCTTACAGCTCAACATACGATATTTCCCCTTAGGGTTTTCATCAACCAAGCGACATTATATATGCCAAGAGAGTTCTGGGGACGGTCAAGGGACCAGATCCGCAAAATGTGGAGCAAAGCACGGGCCCCCAACCTAAAACAAATGACCCATGAGGTCGAAACTCCAAGGGTCAACAAATACGGCTCGGCCCAGAAATGAAGGGGTCGACCCTTGGGGTCGACCCTCGTGGGTGGTTTTTCTGCCCAGAAGGCATGGGTCGACCCCTGGGGTCGACCCTCTCAGGAACGCTTGCTGTTTAAGAATTTTTACTGAAGGGGTCGACCCTTGGGGTCGACCCTCGCAGTCCAGAACCAACAACCAGCGGGCCAAAAAATAAAGACAACAGGGGGCGACCCCTGGGGTCGACCCTTGGCTAGGGGTCGACCCTTGGGGTCGACCCTTTCAGCCAGAACACGAATTTGCTGAGAACGCGATCCAAACGACCGAGTCAAGTTCCAGAACGTCTAAAATAAACATGCAAACCATGAGAAGTGTTCAAGAACAAGTTTATGAGCTACAAAAATGGTTTTTAAGGCATGTCAATCAATTAAGCTTAAACCATTTCATACTTAGACATAATTCAAATGAGAGACGATCTTAAAGGACTTCAATCACAAAATTGAAAATCAAGGTTGAAGTCGATCTCACCAAACGTCCCAGAGCATTGAAATTCTTGTCCTTGAAGATTGGCCTGTCAAAATATCTCGCAGTTAATTCTTTCATTCAAACTGTCAAATTAACTCACTTACCCTCAAGAAGATTGCATTGAGCCTTCATAACACGCCAAAACCTCATATGACGGAGTTGGGATTCAAGACGTTAGAAGGACTCATTTTCAGTTCAAAAAGAATTTGGTCAACATCAAAACCATAAGGCATTTTACATGAGGAGGGGGTTCAACACACTCCACGCGGGGAGGATGTAATTATTACAAACCGTTTAAAATTTAAAATTTTCCCACGCAGGGGAATGAATTATTTCAGACTTTCTCCGCGCAGGGAGACTTACTGTCACTCAAACTCCGTGAACTACGGACCGTCTGTCGGCCATCGGGTGACTCGGGCACCGGTCAAGCCGTTGTTATGGACTTCAAGTGTCACAATTCACTCAATAAGTTAATTAAGTGATATAGATAGATATATATATATATATAGTGATATATATAATATTATATATATCCCTGATATATATTATATATATATATTGAACACACTTTTTTTTCAAACCCTTTTTTTAACGTTTCTTTTTCTTTTCAAACCTTCAACCCTTTCCTGCACAAGTCACATCGGGTCAAGGCTGGCAGGCGGTCAAACGGGGCAGGCGGCAGGGCCCGTGGCGCACGCGGGCGCATGCAGGCGCGTGGCGTGGCGCGCTGGGCGGAGGCCGCGGGTGGCCGCGGTTCGGCCAGGTGGGCCCGGGGGCGCCCGCTGGCGTAGGCGGCACGGCCACGCAGGCACCGGTGGGCGCTGCGGCGTCCTTTCGCGGGCGAGGAAGGGGCTCGCACGTGGGCGGTGCGCGCTGGCCGGCCGGGTTGGCGCAGGGTGGCGACGATGCGGGCAGGTCACGGTGGCGAAGGGCGCATGGGGCGGTGGACGCTGGTGGCCGGGCTGGTGACGGGTGGCCGGGCGGCGACGGTGCGGGCAGGTCGCGACGGTGGTCGCGGGGGTGGCGGCAGCAGCGCTGGGGGGGGGTGTTGCGGCCACTCCTTCTTTTGAAGTGGGCACGGGCGACGAGGCCCTGCCAACGAACTAATTTTTTTTTTAATCTTTCTCTCTCAACCTTTATCTCTCCCTCTTTCTCTCACAGTCGAGAGAAACAATGCGTTCTCTATTTTTTTCCCTTTTTTTCCTTCTCTTTTCAACTTCTCTTCTCTCAACCGTAAGAGGTGCTTTCTATATTTTTTTCTTCTTTCACTTACAGAAATTAGGGAGAGGAGATGATGCCGATGTCGGGGTTGATGGAGGCGTCGTTGTTGGGCTCTGATACCAAATTTGACGCGGACGGAGTCGGACGACGGATCGACGACAGCTCTGGGATGCGAACACGACGGGATAGTTTGCTGTCTCGCACAGCTCGGCCTCACACCGGGCGGTCTCTCACCGGGCGACACTCGGATCTCTCAAGGAGAAAGGAGGGAAGGGGGATGCACAAAGGGGCAAGACTTCTTACGTGATTACAACTCTTCTTTCATACAACATACGTAACAACACCCTTAGCCCCCTTTATATATAGGGAAGGCCATAACATACATACTATTAGACTTTATCTATTTGCATATATATCATAGCCTAATAAAACAAAACCCAACAACCCTTATTTGACTTGTGGGTTTAAATAAAACAAAATACACATAATTTTGACTCTGACTAGTCTAATAAAATAAAAGTAAAGATACATGTAGTAATACATGTATTTTACACACATACATACTCAATACTCAAATATGTATAAATACACACAAGTATCTACTCAGGATGTCGAGTCTTCGAGTGAGTCTCCGAGCCACAAGCTCGGTGCAGTCGGGGCGGTGCGGCGTCGACTCTGAGTAGTGGGCCCGGTGGTGGACCCGGTGGTGTCCCCACCATATCTGCTCACTAAGCCAACTGCATAAGCCATGTTTGGACGTGTACATACCATGGCATACATGAGACTCCCCACTGCTGAGACATATGGTATCTTCTCCATACTCTTCTGCTCCTCTATAGAAGATGGACACTGCTCACTGCTTAACTTGTAGTGACCTGCAAGTGGAGTGCTAACTGGCTTGGCATTTTTCATGTTGAACTTATCAAGTACTTTTTCAACATATTTTTCTTATGACAACCATAATTTCTTGGCCTTCCTGTCACGAGTGATCCTCATGCCCAGTATTTGTTGTACTAGTCCTTAGTCCTTCATATCAAATAACTTGCCCATGTCTTTCTTTAACCTACCAATCATGTGAATGTCTTGCCCAATAATCAACAAATCATCTACATATAATAGAATAATAATAAAATTACCTTTAGAAAAATTTCTGATATAAACACAATGATCTGTTGTTGTCCTTTGGTACCCTTGATCCACCATAAATAAATCAAATGTTCGATACCATTGTCTAGGAGCCTGCTTCAGTCCGTACAAGCTCTTTTTCAATCTGCAAACCATGTGTTCTTTTCTAGCAACTTTAAATCTTTCTGGTTATGCCATGTAGATTTCTTTCTCCAAATCACCATGAAGGAATGTAGTCTTGACATCTAGCTACTCTAGCTCTAAGTCTAGACATGCTACCAATCCCAATATCACCCTTATAGATGACATTTTTACTACAGGAGAAAAGATTTCATCAAAATCAACACCTTTCTTCTGCCTGTAGCTCTTCACCACTAATCTGGCTTTGTATCTCACTTGTCTTTGTCCTTCATTCTTTAACTTGTAAACCCACTTATTTTGCAGTACCCTTTTGCCTTTTGGTAACTCCACCAAATCATAGGTGTAATTTTTATGCAAAGAATCTAACTCTTCTTGCATTGCTTGCATCCACCTATCCCTGTGCATATCACCCTGCACCTCTGCAAAATATTCTGGTTTCACAACAGTCAGTAAGCATAACATATTCATTGAAAGGATACCTGGAAGAAGGAATTTAGATCCTTTTTCCTCTCCCATACTCCTCTTCAGTTGGCTATGCTTGAGAGGGCTGCTCCCCCTCCAGATCTTATCCCTGGTCAATATGATCTTCCATGGGAAAGTCACCTGACTGTTGCTCTTCTACCTCTGAGTCTATTTCCTCAGCTTCTTCATCAACCTCGTCTTGCTCATCAGGCTGTTCTTGAGGTTCTGTTATCACAGGCATGGGAAAATCACCTGCAGTAACTTCTGGCTCTGAAGACTTCTCTAAGTCCTCAATTGTATGATCCTTCCATAAGATAACATCACGGGTCCTATGGATTGTTTCCGCCTTTAGATCCCAGAGTCTATAACCAAACTCATCATTTGCATATCCAAGAAATATAAGTGGCACTACTTTATCATCTAACTTTGATCTTTGCTCTTTAGGCACATGCATAAATATCTTGCAGCCAAAGACCCTTAGATGATCATATGACACCTCTTTTCTTGACCAAACTCTCTCTAGAATGTCTCCATCCAGTGACACTGAAAGAGACCGATTGATCAGATACACTGCAGTATGCATTGTCTCACCCCAAAAAGATTTTGACAGTTTGGAACTGGAGAGCATACTCCTGATTCTCTCCACAATGGTCATGTTCACCCTTTCTACAACTCCATTTTGTTGTGGAGTATGGGGAACAATCATGTCAAATCCCATGCTTCATATAGTACTTCTTCAATGACCAATGTATTCACCACCATTGTCTGTGCGTAGCCTTTTCAAAGACTTTCTTGTTTCACGCTCAACAGCAGCATGAAACACTTTGAAAATCTTACTGACTTCACTTTTACTTTTCATTGCAAATGCTCACACTTTCCTTGATGCATCATCAATGAATGTAACAAAATAAGAAGCACCACCTTTTGATGTTACATTTATCGGACCACAAACATCAGAATAAACTAACTCCAAAAGGTCAATTGCTCTTTTTGGGCGATTTCTCTGAAAAGAAACTCTATGTTCCTTGCCAACTAAACAATGGTCACAACTTAGATGCGTATATTTGGAATGAGATCTTTCTTCACAAGTAGATCCATCCCCTTCTGACTCATATGTCCTAATCTTTTATGCCATAAATCTGACAAGGAACCATCTGCCATGGTGTTTATCTCACCTTTGTTTACCCGTGTCTACATGCCATAAAGAGTACCATACTTGCTACCTTTTGCTAACACAAGTGCACCCTTTGTCAGCTTCCAGCCTGTCTGGCTGAAAGTAGTGGAGTAGCCATCTTCACCTAACTTTCCTGTAGACATCAGATTCATCCTGAGGTCTAGAACATGTCTCACATCTTTGAGAATGAGTCGACACCCTGTGTAAAGCTCAACACAGACATCTCCTATCCCCACAATATTTGAAGTGTCCGTGTTGCCCATATGGACAACACCAAAATCACATGTTCTATATGATGAGAACAGATGTCGACACGATGTAGCATGATAGGATGCTCCAAAATCTAAAATCCAGATTGTGCCACCCTTCTCCATTGTAAGACAATTTCCATCATTAAAGAGAAGAACTACCATCTCTTCGTCAGACACGGTAGCTGCAATCTCCGTGTCTTTCCCGTTGTCTTCAGCCTTTCTCTTTTGATCTTTTTCATCTTTCAACTTTCTACAGTCAATCTTCTTGTGGCCAGGAATACCACAATGATAACAGTTGCCGATGATTCTGGATCTGGATTTTGATCTTGATTTTGTTTTTCCATAGGTTTTGTCTCTGTACCTTGATCTGCCACGATCTTCTGTTGCCAAGATCGGTGAAGTTGAGGCACCCAATGACGACTTTCTTCTTATCTCCTCATTTAAGAGGCTACTGGTCACGTGCTTCAGGGTCAGCACACCATCTGGAGTAGAATTACTTAGAGAGACTACAAAGGTCTCCCAACTGTCTAGCAAGGAACTGAGTAGCAACAGAGCTTGCAACTCATCTTCAAGTACCATCTTCATTACAGACAATTGGTTTATGATGCTCTGCACTTCATTCAAGTCCTCTGTAACTGAACTCCCCTCTTTCAGCTTTAGATTCACCAATTGTCGGATTAAGAATGCTTTGTTACCTGTAGTCTTTCTCTCATAGAGATCATGTAATTTATGCCACAGAGATTTTGCAGTCGTCTCACCTGACACGTGGTGGAATCCACTATCATCCAACCACTGTCGTATTATGCCGATTGCCTTCCGATCTAGCTGCTTCCATGCGACTTCTAACATATTTGCTGGCTTGTGCTCAACACCCTCAATGGGTGTATAGAGATCCTTGCAGTAAAGGATGTCCTCCATCTTGGCCTTCCATATCACTCAGTTGCTACCGCTAAGTGATCATCATGCCGACGGTTGCATCCATCTCATCTCACGCTGTCAACAATATGACGACCATGCTCTGATACCACCGTGTTGAGAAAATTGGCCTTATTCCGGTCCACGTGAAGGACTGAGATGAACTCGGAAACCACACAAGCACAGAATGTAGAATTGCAAAAATAAAATACAACAGACACGACGTAAAAGATTTTATGTAAAAATCTCTAAACCGGGAAAAACAATTGGACAAATCCAATCCACTATAATAAAATAAAATAATATACTGACTCTACTCTCAGACTACAAACTGAGAATTACAACCTCCACACAAGTATGAAGACTACAAACCTGAGACTTCAATGACAAACTCTGGGGTTGATATTCGAGACTAGAACCTCGAGGAAAGAGAGATACTCAAGGAAGCCTAGAGATGCCGCAGTCTTTCTCCCTTCTTATTCCTTCTATTCTCCTCTCTCTCTCACCGGTGTGTGCAAAGGCCAATGTTGGCTACTCTTCCCCTTGGCTGATGCGCCCTTTTATAGTGTAAAGAAATAAATATTAATCACACAAACACCTTGCGGTGTGTGTGGGGTGGAGAGATAATTTGGAAATCACCGTCTCTCTCTCTTTATATTGACCTCTCATGAGACTTGGTCGATTCTAACGATCATTATATGATTATTTTAAATTTTTATTTTTAAAAAAATTAAATAAAAAATTTAATATTATAATATTATTTAAATACTTTATAATGATTTTTAGATCCTTAGTGAATCACATATGTACATTAAGTTCGCCTAGAAGCAATCCGAGTCGTTCGAGTAGACCCGAGTCGGAGTGCAACAGACAAACCATGATTTAACTCTCTTTTAATTTTCATCATTCTTTGTTAGCAAAAGTTAATTTGGTGGTTCAGGGGAATAGCGGTTAAACATATCTATTTAAATAAAATATATTTCAAGAGTACATCTACATTATTGGGCGCGACAAAATGGGTGACAGCGAGTGTGATAGAATGGTATTTTTAAAAATTTTAAGGGAAAACTAAAAGAACAAAAAGAAAATTCAAATCTCCACGACTATTTGATCACCGTCAATCTTCTCTAATCTTTATCAAGAATTGTATATTACATTATGGATTCGTTACTCTCTTCACCTATAAATAAAAATATCCACACCAACGTACGTACGGAGGTTGCCTTTGATAGAAAAAAAAAATTGAAGGAACTTATGAGAGTATCTCGAGAAAGAAATGAACACGTACTCAGATATATGTTGTTATTATTTCTTTCACCTAAATGAGGATTCCCACTATAACAATTAATCACAGTCCTACACACTTCTTCTCCGTAACTTGATGTCCGTGCAGATGACGAGGCCAACGCTTCACGGCCCCCCCCCCCTCCCCGAGCCCCCAATTCCTATTACCCGTCACGAGAAGTTGAAAGACCTCGGCGACGAGAATTTCAATTTCTCGGGCCTGTGGATCGATTTAAAGAGGAGAAGGTACCCCCTACCCTCCTCCCCCCATGTCGCTCCTCCCCCTTCAGGTCCACCCTCCCGGTCATACGCTCCTTTTCCCCCTTCAGGAAGACCCAGACGAAGAACTCCTCTGCTTCTGGGTGAGAGCAACGCTGTTCCCCTTCTCCTCCTCCTCCGCCATAGCCTGTGAAGAGGCAGACACCGCATTGCTTGGAGACCCCAGAACCGCGAAGGAGGCCCCTTGCTTCAGAGCTCCCGCTGCTCCTCTTGGTTCCTCCCGAGAAGAGGACCCAGTTGAGAGGAGGCAAGTTTTTTGTTTTTCCCTTGTTCTGCCTCGGAAAATGGAGACCCAGGCGCCGCCGCCGCCACCCCCGCCGCCGCTGCCACGGCTCGCGAAGAGGACCCCCTCCCGGTTCAGGAGGGTCTGCGTGTTCTGCGGCAGCAGCCCCGGGAAGAAGCCGAGCTATCAGCTCGCCGCCATCCAGCTGGGCAAGGAACTGGTACCTCCTCCTTTTGCTGCCCCCCGCCCCCAACCCCCCCTGCTTATGTCCGTGTCTTCTTCCTCGTGTTGCTCTCTTCGTTACATCGCAGAAGCTGCAGTACGAGTATGGAAAGAGAACTGGCCTGCCTCTGCTTGTCCCCTGCTTCCCTCATCCCCTCCCCGATTTCTTTATCACTTGTTCCTTTTTCCATTTCTGGGTTGTGGGCGGGGAAAGAAGCCGCCTTCCGGCAGGTGAACACCCGCATGCTGATCCACAAAAGGTTGGGGGGCGGGAGGGGGAGATCCTATCACGTCTTCCAGATGGAGTGGAGCCTCCAAACAGCACAGCACCTAATTCACCAAGGCCACGGCTCAATGTGCATTTGAACCCGACCTCTTGCTTGTCCATACTACGAAAAAAAGACTAAAATTGTGCTTCTTTTTCCTCCTTATTCGGCACTCCCCGTCCTTACAGTCAGTACGGTTTTCTTTCCTTTCTCGTGCGCTTTTCTCCTTCCCTTTTGTTCTTCTGAGAAGCACGGCATAATCTTTGCAGGTGGAGAGGAGCATCGACTTGGTTTACGGCGGAGGCAGTGTCGGGCTCATGGGCCTCGTTTCCCAGGCCGTTTATGACGGCGGCCGCCATGTGTTGGGGTCTCTCTCTCTCTCTCTCTCTCTCTCTCTCTCTCTCAATCACTCTTATAATTAGACCGCCCGCTGATGCGTGGGTTTCGTGGTGTGTTTGTGTGTGTGCAGGGTGATTCCCAAGACTCTAATGTTCAGAGAGGTATGATACCGGGCCATTTCCAATTATTTTATCAGGAAAATGGAGGGAAAAAAATCTAGCTTTGTCTTGACCAACACACGAACCACCAATCATCTCCCTCAGAATCTTCATCCAATTATCTTCTTCCTTTGCCCCCCCCCCCCACGCGACCTCTATCCGCGCCTCACCTGTAAAAAAGCCCAAACTTCTTTTATTCGAGTCTGGTACTCCTTCGGGACACTTTCTCATGGTTCATTAGAATTGTTCTAATACATATCGTCATAATATCGATTATTAGTTATGTTATGATAAAGTATATGAAACAGTTACGTATTTTGGTAGAGTACAGGTGGTAAATTTTTCTTCTTGGAATCTTTCACCCTTGCCCTTTCTCACACGTACGTTGGAGGAGTGTACGTAGTAGGGCCTCAATTAATTAGTGGTGGAGTTGGCTCTCGCTTTCCGCAAG